>JAOTOM010001405.1:2500-67640 GCA_034440615.1 Ashinkailepas kermadecensis | reverse complement strand
ACGTGATGCGGCCTTCTCAGATCGACATACGTACATCACTTGCGCCAATGACAGCTTCAGGATAGCACACAGCTTCTTGACCGTGTCCATATGCCGCAGGCCGATCACGGATCAAGGACTCCCGACACGAAGCACAAAATCCATACTGACTGCTAATGTCTTTCAAGTCCGTAAAAAAATCATCAAATGACTCATCCTCATGCTGCTCACGAAGATTGAGTGTCCGTTGCATCCGACGTTGCATTACTTCATTAATATGCCCGCGAACATATTGTTGTAATTGATCCAAAATCACGGAAATATTATTCCGATCACTGTCAGGGATATCCAGATTTGTAGCGACTTTCGTTGCCACACCAGACATACACGACCGCAACACGGCCATCTGCACAGCCGACGGTTGCGAGAATAGGCCAGTTAACAGGGCACAGTCGTCCCATTTCATCCGCCATGTCTTGAAGCTCTCCCCACGGTCGGTCGCGAAGTCGAGCTCCTCGGGTTGCGTAGTTTTCGAAAGCTATCCAATGTCTCTGGGGACAGCTACAAGCAAAAGCTGCTGCTCAGATTGAGAGTTCTGCTCCGACTGCGCCATGGTTTAGTTCCACCCGAGTTCGCTGAAGGGCACGACGCACACTCGAGGAACTCTAAACGAGAATTGTACTGGCATTTCCGCGCTCAGCTGAGGGGACGACTGCGGCGACATCCATTGGTTGCTAACTCAGCCACTACAGTGGGGATTTGCCTGATTCGTTATCAATGGCCAGCACTGTGACTGGCACCCTGTTCAGTAACTGAACGGCACATCCGTTGGTGGCGTTCAACATCAGGGTGAAACAACACCCCATCGACACACATGCATTACGCAGTGTTGAGATGCACTGCGGATACAAGCCTGTGGGGCTGATCTGCCGACTGTTCACCGTCTGCCATATACATACTACACATGGGAGTTATGCAGCATATGATTATGCCAGAGTAGTGCAGGCAGTAGCATATAATTCCAACATTAATATGGAAAACAATAACCTCTTTCAACAGAGCTTCGACTTCGCAAATTGACGTCCATGAAATATGACTACATCCAACTGCATTAGTTCATCCAATTTTTACAACACTACTTTGACATTATCATGAAAATGTACTTGTGTTATTTTTTCTGCTTTCGTCACTTTTTCTATGTATCATTCTTGACGTCTTTTGAGGACATGCTTTGCCAAGGTTTTGACATCTTGGGCTCATACCAGCCACTCTATGGGAAATTAATTCCAGTACACTGAGTGTGGGTCGGTATTAGTCATATCAATAAACAAAATATCTTAACACACGGCTGTCACATACATAGCAATGTGTACACCATGCAGCATAGAACGTGGTAAATGCTGTCAGATGACGCTTCTGTGAACAGATTGCAGGAACTTCACATGCAGACCGAAAGGCCTCTCACATAATGTGGCCCAGAAGGGAGGGGCGGAATCCCCCCACACAAAAAAAAGATCTTGGGAACTACTGAAGCTAGAGGCATACAAGTTGGAGAGTAGATTACGGCTGTAGTGAACATGCTGCAGCATAAATTGTATGACCTTAGGTCGATGCCTTCAGCGTCAAATGAGGTCCAGATCGGCAGGCACACTACACAGTCATGCCGATGAAACCCTTGTGATCCTGAGCGCTCGGCGGCCGGCCAGCGTCCTGTCGGTCGGTTGACTTGGCACCCAGCAGTTCCTATATTTGCCAATGGATTCCAAAACTATTGTTGCAATGGATGTGATTATCAATTTTAAACAGTAACACAATTTAATCACAACATCCCTGCCATTTATGAGATATCTTCTTTAAAAAAAAACAGGAGGGATAGGCGGATTCTGCCTTCCTTCTCCCTCATGTGTGTGTGCTAAGCATCGGACATATCACCGCCAAGTGGTTGCCGGGCAAAATAATTGGATTTGGCTAGGAACTGTAATGGGGACAGTAAAAAGTTCTTTAGTTTCTACAAGCTAAGTAAAGTTTCAAGCACAATTGGTCCACTGGAAGTAAATGGGACTATATTGAGTGAGGGTGGTGAGATGGTTGAGGAGCTGAGCAAGCAGTTTAAATCAGTGTTTACAGTGGAGGATGTGACAAATTTGCCAACCGTGAACCACAGTTCAGTGACAGGTGATCGGATACACAATGTTAATTTCATTGATAGTGATGTTGTTTTCAATTATATCAGAAAAATAAAGCCAAACAAGGCAGCAGGACCTGAAGGAATTTATGCTAGGGTATTGCGGGAAGCTGAAAAGGAACTGGCAATTCCACTTAGTATAATATTTTGTAGATCAGTTTCACAAAATGAAATTCCAACAGATTGGAAACGGGCAAATGTAGTTCCTATTTTCAAGAAAGGAGAAAGAGGGAAAGTTGAAAATTATAGGCCGGTAAGCCTCACATCCCTAGTCTGCAAGGTACTCGAATCAATTATCAATGATAGAATAGTTAGTTTTCTGGAAGGAAACAGATTGATTCAAGATACTCAACATGGGCTTAGAAAAGGGAGATCGTGGCTCACAAAACTCTTGGACTTTTTAAATTTTGCTACAGAACAATTTGATCAGGGAAATCAGGTTGATGTAGCATATCTTGACTTTAGTAAAGCCTTTGACAAGGTACCCCATAAACGGTTAATGATGCAGCTTCAGGTCCATGGCATTGCAGGTAGCATCCTAAAATGGATTGAGTTGTGGCTTTCAGATAGACAGCAGAGAGTGATGCTTAATGGTACAAAGTCATCATGGCAAAATGTTCTTAGTGGAGTCCCTCAGGGGTCAGTACTGGGGCCACTGTTGTTCATTATATTTGTGAATAGCATTGAATGTGGCCTAAGCAGTAAGGTTTTGACATTTGCGGAGGATTTGAAGATCTTTAGGGCAATAACAGGGTACAATGAGCAGGTTTTGCTGCAGAACGACTTAGATGAGCTTGTCAAGTGGTCCGAAAAATGGCAAATGAAGTTTAATTTTGATAGGTGCAAAGTCATGCATGTAGGTAGGCAGCATATGAAGGCGCCATACTTGATGGATGGCCAAGTACTATCTGTGACTCAGCAGGAGAAGGACTTAAGTGTTATTTTGAACACAAAATTGGGGGCATCAGAACAGACCAAAGAAGCCAGGAAGAAGGCACTAAGAATGCTTGGGGCAATACAGAGGAATGTGTCATACAAAAGTGAGGAGGTCATCAGGAAGCTTTACTGTGCATATGTCAGGCCACATTTGGAATACTGTGTCCAAGCTTGGTCCCCTAGTTATGCGAAAGATTGTTGGCTTTTAGAGAGAGTACAAAAGAGGGCAACAAAAATGGTTAATGGTATAGGCAACCTGGCATATGAGGAAAGATTGAAGAAATTGAATATGTTTTCACTTAGATATAGAAGGCTGAGAGGAGATCTCATCGAGGCTTTCAAATTTGTTCATGGTCAGGAACAGGGATATCTCAGGGAAATGTTTGAATTTAACAGAAATGATGCAATTAGAGGTCATCAATTCAAAATTAAAGTTAATCACAGCAGGACAAGGTTAAGACAGTCTTTCTTCACCAACAGGGTAGTAGAACACTGGAACCAGCTGCCAGGAACAATTGTCAGTAGCAACACACTGAACATCTTTAAAAACGGCATAGACAATCATTATAAGAACAGGGGGCTTGTTTCTCTGTATTCCAGGGAGGGTTGATTGACAGATTTGGTGGGCAACTGGTTCATTATACAAAGTGCAACCAAGAAGGGCCCTTGTGGCTCATAGTTACACTGATCTTTTATGTCTTTATGTCTTTAAGTGCAAACACTAATGTCATCAAAATATTGAAGTAATTTACATATCACAATTCAAATGAGATCTATCACCACAATGACTTTCGAATGAAACATTTTTCCTTTTGACTGGAAGCAGTGCTGGTTTCTGTGCCCAATTATGAGAATCAATCCATGAAATATGCCAACCGACCTTCATTTGGCACAAAATGTAATCAGCATCATCATAAAACCACCAATGCATCCAATAGCAGACCTGAATCAAGCATCACCCATCCTATCCATTTGACACAAATTCAATAAACTGTAAGTTAAAATATCACAACTATACTTTGATTTTGTTGCTATAGATAGGCCAGTACTGGTATGGCAAATTCTGATGACACAGCAAAAAACACATCTGCCATTTTACTGATTTGCTGTGCTGTGCCACCATGCCAAAATGTGGCAACTCTATTGCTTAGCACATTGGCAAACATAGTATATCTGTACTGCACTCTTTCTATCACATCTATTTACATTTTCAAGGAGGGGCTCAATGTATGTGCACAACATTCCAAGTGAGATTACACATAGGCAAAATACATTTTTCATAACTTTTTATCTTTAAGGCATGAAAGGTACATGGAACAGAAAGGTGAACAGTACCTCCATAAGCAGGAAGATTTTGAAATAAAACTGCAAAGTTACTTACCAATTTGTATGCACAATAGACCTGGTTGGCTACATAGTAGCTTGTCCAAGCCAGATGAATCCATGAAAGGCAATTGCTGAACCAGATTCAGACTGTTCATGGTGTTCATCATCCTCTTGGCAGATGCTAATACAGCAAACTACAATATCACCTCTTCATTGCAAGAGATCCTGACTCTGAAGATGAAAACATATAAAGGTGTAAGACATGCACATTTTATCCAGATGGTGAAGACACATGGTCACCAATGCACCAATGCATCTGACCTTCAAGTTTTTATGTGTGAATTAATCCTTAGTAGGAACTGAACATCAGGTTCATAAAGCCTTGCTATACATTGTTACTGTGCATGGCAGTATTCCTACTATATTTAGTCACCATTGCCATGGCTTGCTAGAACAGGAGTTAGTATCAGGGCTGGATTTATGGCTTGAAATAACAGATTTGGAGAGGAAAACCTTAGAGCTATCAACTTTGGAGAATAATTTTATATATGCTTCTGACATTATAAACTGCCTCTTTGTACTTTTCACTGGGCTTTGGCATTTTGTCAAATAGGAACAAGCCATAGTCACACATCACACCATCTTAATCACATTCAGAAACATGTCATGCCAATCTTTCATGAAATGATTATCAAAAGTAAAATACAAATCAATCCCCTAACATATATTGCACTGGTGCATAAGAACTCATAGCCATCGTGCTTTTTTCTCAATGAGAAGTAAAAATATACTTTTCTTACTTTAAGCCCTAATAGCATTTTGAGAAAGCAATATTATAAAGACACATTTTTGAACATTATTAGGATTAAGAAGACAATTCATTCCCATGAGAAATTTGACTAGTGTTTGATTTTTGGATAATTTAAAAAAGGAAAGTTTTTTTTTCTGAATAAAAGATGCTAGGTTAGGCAAGGCTAAAAAGGAAAAGGGTTGATTAGGTAGGTTATGCTAGGTTATCATAGGTTAGGCTGACTTTGGTCAGGTAGGTACTACACAATAGATTGTTAATAATTGAAAAGTATGCATTTCCAGTGGCAATAAATGGTCACATTGTCTTAATCATGTTCAGAAACATGTTGCTGTATATTTGTCTTTAAATTTCCGAAGGGAAAAACACCGAAAAGTAAGCTAATTTGCTGAAAACTATCTCAAATGAACAATATCTACCCAGTTTGATGGACATACCTCATGGGAGCATGCATTGCAAATGTTTTCAGCTTTGATTCCAAATGAAGGAAAACTAATGGTCATGCAAAATGTTCCAAGAATTATGCATTATTCGAAAATTAGTTTGTGAAACATAGATCAAGGAAACATCTTTGGCATTTACAAATGAGTAGCAGCACACTTCCTTTATTCACTCAAAATAGGCATTGTTTCATTCTGGACAAATGCAGTCATACAGCCATGGTATGCTACCTAGATTCAGATGAATCAGGGTATTTCTGTCTTAAAGGGTGTTTTGGGAATTTTTGGATTCTTGTCCCAGAATATTATGTTTATCAACGTAATTCGGAAGATGCGATCATCCGTTTTCTCTGTACATGCTTACGTCTCGGTTAATCTTAGCGATAATATCTATAATGCGCCATATATGCCACACTGCTGTTGTTTTTTGCATAATTTATCAATCCCTCACCTGGCACTTCTCAGACGTGATTAAAGGGACATTGAACACTTCACGCAGTTGATTCAACACTTTTTCACGTAGAAAATGCTTAATTTCCACCTCTTTGCCACATAGACGACACCACCACTATTTCGCCGCAACGCCGAAAAAAAAAACTAAGCAGAGCACGGCTTGCGGCTGTGATGTACGGATGACGTCACGATAAATATTAAGCTTGTTTTTAAATTATAATATATGAGTTTATATTAGTTTAGATAAGAGTAGATTGCATTATGTTAGGTTAGGTTAGGTTAGGTTTTCCTATTTAATTATTAATTATCATACTGCTTGTTGGAAGTCGTGAGGAAAGACGACGAGACCGAGCAGAAGCCGACTCTTAAATATCACTTCACGGTCCGTCACGATAAACATTATGCTTGTGTTTTTAAATTAAAATATATGAGTTTATATTAGTTTAGATAAGAGTAGATTGTATTATGTTAGGTTAGGTTAGGTTAGGTTAGATTTCCTATTTAATTATGAATTATCATACTATTTGTTGGAAGTCGTAAGGATAGACGAGACCGGGGTCACAGGGGTCACTTTGAGGTCAACAGTTCGAAAATGGCTTCGGTGTGTGTAGGTTGTGATCCAGTGCCATATGATATAATCAAACTCTGCTATAAGGACAACCAAGTGAGCTTAGACTTCCTTAGATGCCACGGAGTTCTTCCTACCGGAGTTGTCTGCTCTAAGTGTTCCAAGGCCTGCAGGTTGCAGGAGAGTAGGCATCGGTGGGAGTGCACCAAGACGTTTCGTGTCACCAGAAGGAAGGAGAAGAAGAGGTGTGGGTTCGTCACAAGTGACTACAAAGGAACCTTTCTCGACGGAACCCGCCTGGAACCGTGGCAAGTTGTTTTATTAATCTGTGGTTAGATAAAGCCAGTACCATCTCATTAAGGTATGTCAACGTTTGTAGTGTTAGCCAATCGAAGCCTCAGTCCCATGCCTATGACGTCATCATACCGTACCGACGTGACTATGACGTCATCGTTCAAATTGAAAAGTAAGCATTTACGGAGAAAACGAGTGATCGCATCTTCTGAATCACGTTCATAAACATGGTATTCCGAAGAAAAAAATTCAAAAATTCCTAACACTGTTTAAGAAAAATTTACCTGAATCAGTAGCTAGATAGGTACCCACTTAGGTAGATACTTACCTGCCTGCCTGCCTACCTACCTACCTGCCCACTTGGCAGATAACTTCATGGTGTAGGTAGGTACCTAGGTAGGTAGGTACCTACCTACCTACTTCAGCTTCCTAGTTGTTCAAAGAAAGCGGTTGGCCTATTAATTAGATTGACCAAAGCAATGCTAAACTATGATAAAATGAAATTAAAAGCAATTGCATTATTCCTGCTCTACAACCAGCTTCTACCCCAACAATATTCAGGACTTCACAAGTGTTCGTTTTTATAATGCAGAGGTGAAATAGGTAGGCACCTATTCGATGAAGGTCAGGGACGCGAACTGGTAAACAGTTGTTGAACTTGTTTATATAGCACTAACAGGGTTCCTGCAGTTAAACAACCTTCCTTATACCTAGGTACCTATTCAATGAAGGCCCAGGACGCGACCTCGAAAACAGTTGTTGAACTTGTTTATGTCCATGTAGCACTAACAGAATTCTTGCAGCTAAACAACTTTCCTGAATTTCTAAAGGCGAATTGTTTCGACAAAGCTGAAAGCCCTCGAGTGGGTAGGTAGGTACCCACCTATCTACCTAAGTGCGTAGTACCTACCTAGGTAATCGTCTTCCTTTTTCTGTTGGATTTGGGGCGCCACCCTGACATGTACTATATTTTGTCACTTAGGCGTTATAAATGAATACAGTAGTCGAAGCAGAAGGACCATATAGGGAACTTTTTGGTTTGCATTTGTGGTCATGAAATAATTTTCCCATGATTAATTTTACATATCCTCATGGAATGTGCAATGTTCACATAAGGACTTTAGTATGTTGACTATTGCAAGGATCATTAAGGTTGTTTTATTATTCAACCATCTTCAACCATATTCAACCATATTCAACCGACTCTGTGTGTTTACCCGTAGAAGTCATGAGCGCAAAATTTCCTTTTTTGGAACGGCTGAAAAATAAACATGGCGGAGAAGTACCTACCAAGAGGCGATGTAGGGGTCTGTTCTAGACAGGATAGCAAATTGCAGACAAAACAACTAGACAGGATAGCAAATTGCAGCTGTAAAATGACCTATTATTGTGTGATACAAGGAAAATAATCACATCACCCACGTCACCCAGTTGTTGCAATACACAAATAACGTATTTGGTGACTACATACAAGATTAAAACATAACAGAAGTTAAGTGATTAAAACAACATATTAGCCTACTTTGATTGGAGAAATTTCCAACACAGTAGCTGGTTTTACAGCAGAAATTTGTTCCCAGTCCCAGGTCACGTGGTCTCAGGAACAAGATAGAGGAGAAGACCCGGCATAGTGATCTGCATAGAATAAAAGTGACCACCAAATCTAATTCTCACATCATCTCACATCAACCTATAACGAAATAGGTTTTACTATTGACACTGCTGAAATAAGTATAATTAAATTTACAAATATCAGCAAATTGCAATACACTTTCTAATTTACTTTGAGACTGCATTCAGCTCTACGGTATCTGGCAGCTGACGGATAACTGCCAGATGACAAATTGGCGCTGTGGTTAAATTAGCAAAGGATGTGGTTATAAGCCAACTTCCTGAGCAACGGTAGAGAAAATGATAACAAAAGTACACTTAATCGATGTCAACCAAGTTTATAAATCCATAGCTGATACTGCCAACATGCTCATGCCACACAACTAATAAATATTCACAGCACACCCCACAAGTGGGACGCTCGTGCACCAACTGATTTGTTGCCTGCCGCATATTGGGATATAGGTTTTGGAACATGAAATGGTTTAGGGAAAATTATACTAAAACAATCAGTCTAAAATCGTTTTATTCTCACCACCAAGAAACAAGTTTTGTCAACAAAAATTCTGAAAAAAATTGAGTGACATCAATTTTTTAATAATAAATGTTCTTCGATGTACTTTTTGAGTTTATTTCTGGAATGTTTAGTTGAAGCAAGGAATGACTTGGAAGGATGAAAAGCGACTAGACGGGAGAGCAAATTGCCTCTGTAAAACCAACTATTGTTGCTGCCTTTAAGCATGTTAATATTATAATTCAACTGAGTTTTCTTAGGTCCACAACCAAACCAATGAAACCAAAAATGATGAGCTACAACACACAATTTTTATTTACTTCACACTAAAATTGACTTGAGTGCAGTAATGACATATAAGAAGTTCCAAAAATTGGGAACCTAGTGCATCACCATGCATGATTATAAAAATAATTTCCAAAAATAGAGTTTACGAAGATGGAACATAAAACCACCATTTCCCTGAGATACTATCAGCATAGACAAATGAATACTCAGCACCCCATCCAATACCACATCTTGAATTCAAATGAAAATATTCACCACATTTGACATAGATGCCTACCTAGGTACCTAACAAGATATATCTAACCCTACTCACTTAAGGTCTTCCAACTTCTTCCCTGAATCATGGTATCATTTTTCATCAACTTTTCAAAATAGATGTGCCACCAACTGGAGTGCTGGTAACATCAACATATTTGGTGGGATTCCATCTTGATCTATGCATGCACTGATAAATCAATTCTCATTATAGGTAGGTGGGTACCTAGGTAGGCAACTACCTACCTAGGTACATTCATACAACCATATGGTATAAGAATGTGACACAACCACAGATGGTCAAGTGATGTTGAAGTGCTAAGACAGTAAATGGATGCAAATAAAAATCAGTAATTTGCAGTTGACCTACCTAATCCGGCACATATCGTAATATTTGCACTTGCCACTTACCAGGACACTAAACCAAGGTAGGCAAGAGGCCGAAGCAACAATCGCCAAAGCCAAGCCATCAGAAATAACCACAATGGCAACAGTTCCCGTTACCACGCAGAATCTCCGTTTTCAAACCCGGCAGACAAATTCGCCAGACTCGACTGTACAATGGCGAAGAATCTCTCGATAACATCCGATAACGGCTTTGGATGCGTTCCTTTAAGCATTCGGTAAGGATGCAATAGAGTCGCGAATTATTCGCCTAGCGGAGAAGGTATGAACTACACTGTGAAGTTCTTGATTATTGGTTCTTGGACGTTGCGTCTTTGGACTTTGCGTCTTTGGACTTTTGGGATCCTTGGATGTTCGGTTTTTGGACTTTATTCACTTTGGACGTTTGGTTTTTGGACGTTATGTTTTTGGACTTTACGTTTCTTGGATGTTTTGTAATTGGACTTTTGGTCTTTGGATGTTAGTTTTTTGGATGTTCTGAATCACCCCCGTGGCGGCTCCACCAGAAGGAACTCAGTGGAGGCTAGTGGAGGCTAGTTGAGACTTGCCCACGGGAACGACCGGTGGAGAAATCAGCTGATAGCGGCGTGAATTACGCGACGAAAAGGACGCATTTGGCGCTGTATCACAAATTGGTCAAATTGCCCTTCAAATGTTTGTCCAGATGATCGCACACTACATAGTATGCCTTGTTATACAAAGTACCAAATTTGTCGTTATTTCTGGCTATGTATGTGTCCTTAGAGACTGCGGGGAGCACGATGTTCTTTTCGCCTATGGGATGAACCAGGCTCTCTTCCCTCTCGGTTGAGCATCGTCTCCCCGTTTTGCGGTTGGTTACAGCATGCCTTCTTAACGATATAATCTCATGTCTGGACCCGCCGGGCTCCCACGGCCCCGAGGCGCTTCTCTACCCGATGCTGACTTCCTCATCTCAACTTGCCCGACCTCGTCGATCGCGCCCGCGCAAGGCCCTGGGCTAGAGTAGGATTTTAGTCGGCGCCGGGAGAACGGCGGCACTTCTGGGCACGGTAATTGCGGCGGATCCGGCCGGTAAGTAACATCTTCCCTTAGGCCGAATGACGTATGCATCTGTGGTCTGCATCTGTTACTTCGATTACTATTCATAGTTGTAGTAATTTCACATTTGCTTTGCGAAGGATGATCCTGGTATTCAGTTGATGCATGCAGATGAGATTTGTATGATGGAGGACGTTGTTTACGCGCAAATATATGGCGCAAGTGCGCTATGATTGAGCTCAACTGAAAAATCACGATTGGACCCTGCTTCTTGGCTGGTGGAGCTTTTGCTCCACTGGTGGAGGTTGGTGGAGGAAAAATCTCCACTGGAATTGCGACGGAACGACCAGTGGAGGTTTGTGGAGGTTAGTGGAGCGACGGGAACAGACCCTAGTACAGATCGTTTCTGTAGTGCTCCGTCAACGTACCTGTCTTCCTGAAATCTTTTATAACCCTGGAAGTATCCATGTGACTTGTAAGTTATTGTTATCGTGAATGTATTTATGCATGCAGCATTTATGACACTATATAACCCTGGTAATACCTGCGACATGTAGTCACAAAGAGAGTAGGTATAGGATGTGGTCTGGTTTTCGTTTTGGATTAGGATGAGAAACAAGATGTACATTTAGGTAGGTATCTACCTAGGAGGTAGGTACCTAGGTAGGTAGTACCTAGCTTGGTTTCGTTAGATTAGACTAGGCTACCCCATGACAAGGTACCCCATAAACGGTTAATGATGCAGCTTCAGGTCCATGGTATTGCAGGTAGCATCCTAAAATGGATAGAGTTGTGGCTTTCAGATAGACAGCAGAGAGTGATGCTAAATGGTACACAGTCATCATGGCAAAATGTTCTTAGTGGAGTCCCCCAGGGGTCGGTACTGGGGCCACTATTATAATATATGTATAATACGTATAATCTTTGTGGTTAAATGTTCTTCTGAAGAATGGAACAAGATTTATGGTTGGGACATTCTATAGGCCACCAGACCAGAATTAAAACACCAACAGGTTGATGCAGGAAGAGATAAGTAGGAAAGTGCATGGGAGAACTGTATTTTTGGGCAACTTCAACATAGCAGGGATAGAAGACAAAACTAGATGTTTTAGCAAGTCCGGAAGAAGTTTCATAGCTTGGTTTGAGGAAAATATCTTCTTTCAACGGTCACATGAACCTACAATGGGAAATGAAATGTTATATGGTGCTTACAAATAAGGAAAATTTTGTACAGAATGTAAAGATAGGAGAGACCTTCAGTAATAATGATCACAACATTACACACTTTTCCTTATATGTTAGAAGTGTATGAGTCAATAAAGCATTGATTCCAAATTTTGCCAAAGGGGATTACAATGAGTTCAGGAACTACTTGAATGAAATTAATTGTGAAGAGTTATTGATTGGCATAGATGTCTATGAAATGTGGAGAATGGTAAAAGACAAGCTGTTCCATAGTCAGGATAGGTTCATTCCCAATAGGCAAATTAGATTAAACAAGATTGTAAAACATTTACTGGAGTCGAAGAAGCAGGCATTCAAGAAACCAAAATATGTTAACTCTGAAGCAAATCTAGAATCATGTAGAATAGCTAGCAATAAAGTTAGGTTTGTTAGGGCATCTAAAAGACTGGCCAAAATCAAATTAGCTTGAGAATATTCAGCAGGTAATGCTAAGAGGTTCTTTAGTTTCTACAAATTTAAGTCTAAAAAGTGTAATGTAGGACAACTGGAGGTAGATGGTAAAATAGTTGTTGATTGTGATATAGTAGAGTCCCTAAGCAAACAATTCTCATCAGTATTTACTAAAAATAACTCTACATTGGAAACAACTGAAAGCAAGCCATATTAGGAGATAGGTGGGAAGATCTTACAATAACAACAGAAGCTGTAGAGAAAAACAGTTGCAGAATATAAAACTGAATAAAGCTTCTGGGCCAGATGATATATATGCTAGGATCTCAGTAAGGTGTGCTACAACATTGGCAGCTCCCCTAGGTATCATTTTCAGGCATGCTATGGAGTATTCTGAAGTTGGTTCGTTGGTTATTTGGGTTTAGGGGCGCATCGACTGTTGGTCATATAGCGCCCGAGCATTCTGAAGTACCAGAAGGGGGACGAGTGGTCTAGGGGTAAGATGCTCGTCTCACAATCTAAAGGTTGTGGGTTCGAGTCTCACCTGTTGCTGCTCTTCGCCCGCGACCAATCGGCGTGAGAGATTGGCGACGCTACATGACTCAACGGTCGACGTGTCATAAAACCAATAACCAACAAAGTACCAAAAGATTGGCAAAATGCAAATGTAGTACCGATTTTCAAAAAGATGAGTATGAAGCATGTAGGAAACTACAGGCCAGTCTGTTTGACCTCTGGGCGCTAAATGACCTACCATGGTCGATGTGCCCTAAAACCCAAATCACTCACTCACTCTGTTTGACCTCAATAGTTTGCAAGGTACTAGAAAAACTTGTCAAACAAAATATTCAGACTCATCTAGATAGGCCCAACCTTCTAAGGGAAACCCAGCATGGATTTCGATCTTAAAGATCTTGTTTAACTAACCTATTGGAGTTATAAGTATTGAACAAAGTTTATGGAGTATGTAACTAAAGAAGAATAAGTTCCACAGGGGTGTCTAATTCATGAACAAGAGCAGTATGGGATTGATGATGAGGTTCTAGGTTGGATTGAAGCATAGTTAAGGGGACGGAAACAACGGGTAGTGTTAAATGTATGTAAATCTGAATGGAAGTATGTTCTGAGTGGAGTGCCACAGGGCTCTGTGTCGGGGACGAGTGGTCTAGGGGTAAGATGCTCGTATTACAATCGAAAGGTTGTGGGTTTGAGTCTCACCTGTCGCTACTCTTCGCCCGTGACCAATCAGCGTGAGAGATTGGCGACGCTACATGACTCAACGGTCGACGTGTCGTAAAACCAATAACCAACCAACCACAGGGCTCTGTTCTAGGGCCACTTCTCTTTATCATATTTGTGAATAACTGAGGTAGTGCTGAGGAATAGGGTGTTCAAATTTGCTGATGACATCAAATTGGTACAAGTGGTTAACAGTAGTGAGTGATCTAGTAATATTCAACCAGACTTGGAGGGCCTAAAAAGAGGGCTGATCAATGACAGATGTCTTTCAACTATGACAAATGTAAGGCTATGCATCTGGGGTCTGGAGGTGAGACTTTCAGATATGCAATGGGAGGTAGGAAATTGGATGTTATTGAGGAAAGAGATTTAGGTGTGTTGGTGTTAAATGATCTTAAAGCAAAAACAGCAATGTATCTCAGCTAGGAACAGGGCAATCAGAATACTGGGCATCACTAATAGGAGTGTGAGGTATAGGAAGTGATGAAAAAAAACTGTGCTTGGCCTATGTGCGACCCCACTTAGAATATTCCATACAGGCATGGAGCCCCTACTCAGAAAACGATACAGGTATGCTAGAAAGAGAGCAGCACAAAGTCACTAGACTCGTCAGTGGACAAGGTAACTTAGAATATGGGGAAAGACTTATAGCATTATATATATATTCACTCAAGTATAGGAGATTAAGGGGTGATATGATTTAAATGTATAAACTTATTAAAGGGCTAGATCTGGTAAATCTGAATGATGCCCTTATATTTAGACTATCACATAGTGGTCATCAATTCAGGTTAGACAAATGAAGGTGTAGAACAGTTAAGCAACAAGAGGTCTTCAGTCAAAGGATTGCTGATCAGTGGAATAATCTGCCTGCTGATGTTGTTTGGGGGTCCCTCATTGAATGTATTTAAAAATAGGGTGGACAGCTTTTTTAGGCTGCAAAATCTTTTCTTTTTTTAGTTCGAAGTAGTGGTGGATGGGCTGATAATTATACTAAGTAGGTGTGCACTGTACAGGCCCCTTTAAGCAGGTATGGATGGGGTCTGACAATTATTGGTAGGGCACTCAAGTCACATGTGTTACATGAGCTGAAATGAATTGGGCTGAATAGGTGAGGTATATCGACATTAATGAGTGTTGGGGATGTTGGTGGATGTATTCTTTGGAATTGTGGATGTGGTGTTGGTTGGAGTGAAGAGTGTCTGCTTGCCAGGGTTGTGGTATCTTCCATTTATGGACTTAACCTGGATGGGCCCTTGTGGCTCTTATGAAGTCTGATCACTTTATGACTTTATGAACCTAACCTAAAGATGATTATAAAAAGTAACCATATATTTTATAATCATCTTCAATTCGACTATGCTCAACACAGCTCTCTGCAACATTATGAACCTAACCTACTGTTTGATGACATAGCACTTACTGAGGTTGGATTGCATATGCTGTACTAATGGTGGATCACCTGTAACCTAATGATGTTGGATCCTTTAAAGCATACTGATGTTGGATTCCCTAAAACCTGCTAATGTTGGATCACTAAAAGCCCATTGATGTTGTATTACCTAAAACTTACCAATGTTAGATTCAGTAATATCATTTTGTCACCAAAGGAGTCCACATCATCCACTGTGTCAATGCTAAGTAGTGTGATTAGAAATTGTGAATTGCTTGCTTACATATGATTTCCCAAAGGAACAGTAGAGGAAGAAGTTGCAATATTATTGCATTATAAATTATCCACAAGACATACGTACACATATTTTACCTCCTTGCAGCAAATAATGGGGTTTTAGGTTTGGTTGGGGCAGGCTAGGGTTGGTTAGGTTTGGCTAGGTTAGGCTTCTTTTATGGTTGAAAAATTTGAACATTTTTACTAATTTTTCAACAAAAAAATTTGATTCTTTCTTCAAACACATTTTTGGCCAGGTTAGGTTAAGTTAGGTTGTTTGCTTCAAAATAGTCGGGGACAACCAGTTGTTTGATAACTTTATATTTACAAAAATATTAGGCTAGGTTGGGTTGTGTTACTTTTCATTCTTTTGAACATTACTTGTTATATTACCCAATTCCAAGCCCCTTTTTGTTGTTATTTTGCCTGCCAACTGAAAAGTATGCATTTGTAGAGGAAATGAATGGTCACATCATGTTAACCACATCATATGTTGTTCATATGGGCATTGCAAGGGAGCGGCGTGCATATAAAACCCCAAATTTCCTCAACCACATGGTCTAATTTTGCATTGACTGAGTCTATGCTACACTCATTCTGCTTAGCGAAAATGGTGTCATCCGTATTATTATGGTAACGCGCGTCACAATGAACAGACAAGCAACATATCACAATCAGTTGCCCATCGTCATCATCATCAATTTCTTGCAGTACCACAAACAAGCAAAAACCTATTGGCTAGTATCATCTAAGGTGCTAGCCAATAGGTACCATACCCCAAGATATGCAGCACACCACAGTGGCATGAATTGTATGGAATTGGGCTGGTTATCAAGCTTGCTGCTGACATGATCATCGTATGGCTAATCTAATGTTTGCAGTGTGATTACAGCAGTATGATGATGAACGCGCCGCTGTCGACGCAGTCCCCCACCTCTACTGACGCCTGCCTCAGTATCGTACACAGCCTCATGTGCCACAGACAAGGTGGAGAATCGGAGGGCTTTGCCAAGAGAGCTATTGAAAGCTTGGTTAAAAAGCTCAAGGTGGGCATCAGCACGGATCGAACAGATTCGTTTTTCATAATTCCGGTTTGCTAGGTCTGCTCACAGCAATTGTCCTCTTAGAATATATCCATGCTGTGCTTTTTGGCCCTATTTATTGCACCTATTTATTATTGCATGATTCTTTCGTGAATATCAATTTCCTGCAATCAGATGATAAGTATGACAGCTAGAGTAAGAGCAACATGGCAATTGACAAGCATATCTCCGAGTGCATGCATCTAAGCTCAATACTAAGCATTGTTGGAGCTTTACATGGCACTACTGCACCACATAAACGGTTGACATAGACAACAACGGTCTTGATGGACTTGGCATTCCCCATACAGGAGAAGCGAGATGAGTTGGACTCACTGATCACAGCCATCACGACCAACGGCGCCCACCCCAGCAAATGTGTCACCATACCGCGCACTCTGGACGGTCGACTACAGGTTAGCCATACCGACATGCCCGCCATGTCAACCATCTCAACAAATGTGTCTCCATATCCCACACCCTGGACGGTCGACTGCAGGTTAGCCATACCGACATGCCCGCCATGCCGACCATCTCAGAAAATGTGTCTCCATATCCCGCACCCTGGACGGTCGACTGCAGGTGAGCCATATCAGCATGCCCGCCATGCCGACCATCTCAGCAAAAGTATTTCCATATCCCGCACTCTGGGTAGTCGACTGCAGGCTAACCATACCGACATACCTGCCATTTCAGCAATCCCAGCAAATGTGTCGCCATACCGCGTACCCTGAACGGTCGACTGCAGTTAGCCATCATACTTGCCATTCCAGCCATCCCAGCAAATGTGTCGCCATACCGCGTACTATGGACGGTCGACGGCAGGTTAGCCATACCCGCATACTTGCCAAACTAACCACCCCAGTAAGTATATCCATACCGCGCACCATGGACAGTCAACTGCAGCTTAAGCCATGCTGGCGTACCCATCATTCTAGCTATCCCAGCAAATGTGAGTGTCGCCATACTGTGCACTCTGGACGGTCATCTGCGAGTGAAATGTACCGGCATGCCCGCCATCCTGACCACCCCATTACATGAGTTACCATACCACGTACCGTGGGCGGAATTTAAATAGTTTTCGACATGTTTTCATCTTCAAGAGATGCTCGTTAATGGTAAAGTCGTGCGCTCAACAGGTTAGTGTCTAGCTTGTTGTTCACTTAGTTGGTCTTTTGTGTTCTTGCTCTTATTATTGTTGGCTCCGATGTTTGCCGCACCGTGACAATCTGAGTTAGCGACACCGTTGACAAGTGTCTGATGGTCGGTAGGTGGCCGGCCGCAAGGGGTTTCCGCACGTTGTGTACGCTCGCATCTGGCGGTGGCCAGATCTGCACAAGAACGAGCTGAAGCACGCAAAGTTCTGCCAGTTTGCGTTTGATCTGAAGGCCGACGCCGTCTGCGTGAATCCTTATCACTATGAGCGCGTCGTGTCGCCTGGAATCGGTACGTATTCGCCGAGGATCGGTGCGCCATTCTTCGGTAACTGGTGCACGCTTCCTCGAGGATTAGTGTCCATGAAATGAAATAAACCGCGGTATGCCTTGTCAGGAATCGGTTTGTTTCGTAGAGAACCAGTAGACGCTTCTCTGGGAGTCAGTGGGTGCATTGCCAAAAATTAATGTGTGTGTCACCGAGAAATGCTGGGTACTTTGAAAAACTACTGTGCACCTTGTCTCAGTCATGGTGTGTTTCGTCACACCATGACTGGGTGGGCGCTAAATGATCTACCATGGTCGATGCGCCCTAAAACCATAATCACACACTCAGGTGTGTTTCGTCACTTATTTATCTGGTGTTTTGTGGTGCTTAAGATCAGCAGTGCTAAACAGGCGTAAAACGAGTAATGGCTTATAGTTGCTAATACAACTATCACATGCCGCATTATTTCGACCCGCCTAGGCAGACCTCTATTCACCATTTTATACTGGCAACTTTCCGCAGTTTTTGCACTGCCAGCGTTTGCCATCAGCTGCCTGATTCTGTCCGCTGTTCGGCACACCATTCGGTCATCGGATCTTCTCACAACAGTCGGCGCAGCATTCGCACCTTCCTGCCATGGCTGGGTCGCCCAGCCTCACACCACAAAAACTAGTGGTGGCTGTGACACTGGCATGTTGTCTAATTGGGTGCTATATGTTGTTTGTGGACAGACCAGCTGCGTCAGCACGGATTGGGCTTGCAGTGAAACACAGCCTCATGGCAGCCCAGACGATCGCTCGCGTCTGAACACTGTTTGTAGGCGGGAGCGAGGGCTGGGACGGTGACGAGGACGAGGATGGGGACAGGCATGGAGGCGTGGGCGGGGTGGCCCAGTGGTCAGTGTTGAACTCTGGATACAAATATCCCGGGTTCAACACTCGCACCACTCAGAATACTTCCCGATCCTGCGGTCCACCGGCGAGACAGTGTAGGCGGCGACATTAGCCGCAATCTTACGTGAAGTGCGTTGTGAAACGCCGAATGAACAAACAACAAACAACTAAACACTCGTGCATTTTTGTTGCAATGGTGTTATGTTTTATAACAGTCAGTGACTTAAACGGCAGAGTGTGAGTTAGCTGAATGCTCTCTTACTGAGAGGCTTAGCCGGTTCATAGGCTCCTGGCTGACACGAGCGCGGTCGTGTTTTAGACTTGTCGGGGCTCACCATTCATCAGACGAGCCCAACGGGTGGAATAAAGAACGAGTACACCGTGGGTTTGGAGCATGCGGAGACGAGCAGCGGTGGAGAGGCCATCATGTCGGCAGCGGCTCAGCGACACCTGCCTGCTCCGCCGCCTCCACCAGCGCCGCCGCCACCGCCGCCGGTGCCGTCTGTGCCGGCACACCTGGGCATGCCGTTCTCCATGCCGCCGCAGGGTTAGTCAGCCAGTGTAGGTGCCCGATTCGCGCCGCCGGTCGCCCCGTCCGTCGCCCCGTCGGTCTTGGCTCCTCTCGTGTCACGTGTTACCACTGGCCGGGCGCCACCTCCAGTCACCGGCGTGGAGAGCACGGGCGTCGGCGCCCGGCCAGCCTCCTCCCGTGCCCCCGTCCCGTCGCGCCGCCTCCGCTCACGCCGAGCATTGAGAGCGTGCTGCTAATGTGCTGCCGCCTGCTGCGCTTGTGTTAACCGGTGCTTGCGTGCTTGCTGACGGGCTGGCTGGGCGGCCTGGGCCGTGACCGTGGCCGTGACCATGGCCGCGTGTGCGCTGGTGCCGTGTTGCAGGTAGCGACTCGCCGTCGCCGGGTGCCGCCTCGCCGGCCGGCTCCGTCGCCACCACAGACTCGCCGACCCCCTTCTCTGACCCGCACACACGTAAGCAGTGCCTCCCCGCCGCGGTGCTGCGCATGCCGGTCACTCGCATGGACCGCGGCTGGTCGTGCTCCTCGGTGACGGTTTGGTGGAAGCGTTTGCGTTACGTCACTCGAGAAGGCCGTTGCCGTTGCTGACGATGCCGTCTGTTTCACATGATGGTGGCGCCTTCACACTGGACGCGTCGGCCGGACGCTCGCTGGTGATTTCCGGCCGTGTAGTGCAGCACGCGTCCGCATGTATCTGGGTGCTGTAGTGCATCACCGCTCAGCATGCGTAGAGGCCGGCGGTCGGTGGGACGGCGTGAGCCCGTGGCGTCCGACCTGGTCGAGTAGTTGTGCTTACCCGGCTGTCTGTGGTTATGATTTCAGTGTGCGGACGGAGCGTGCCCTCTCGCTGTCTGTCACTCACTGCTCGCTGAACGTATGCACGAGAAGCACACCAGTGTACGAAAGGTTACACGCCGATCTTTTGTCTCGTTCCAGTTAGACCTTTCGTGAATCATGCGGGACCTTTTCTAGGTTAGTAGAACCCGACGGCTGCGGTGAACCGGCCTGGCCGATTTTGGGTGGTGAATGAAGCTTTTTCTAGCTGAGTATTAGATCTTCTCAGCACCTTTCATAAATTCAGTATGCTACGGTGCACTGTCTTGCCCGTATGGTTTTGCTTCTTACCGGCAGCGGATATTAGTCTAATATTTTGTAATTGCAAGTAACTATTTCCGCCTTGTGCTATTCTGTGTTTTTACATAGATATTGTCTGTGTCTAATATCACCATGTGAAGAGAGTCTATGCCATTTTGAATGTAATCCAGTTGATATGTATCCTGATACCCATCCCTACCACTTGGCCCGGTTCTAGGCTTTCATAGAATTGCTGTAACTTGCATAATTTAGTTAGCCGCATAATATCACACTGTCATCTTATGCGGGCAGACGTGAAAAAAATTGAAAATTATCGAGGGGGTGTAACTTTTTTCCGAACAGCCGAAGAATCAGCAGCGATGATTTGGCTTGGATTACAACATTTGCAACGTCGAGTTGAAACTATTCTCAAAGATTAAAAAAAACAGCATTTTCTAAAGGCTGTAATTGCGGATTGTGTTACATTTTCTCACTAGTTTTTGTATCATGGCCATAATCTATATGATGTATCAAAGCATACTTCTAAAGTATTATATGCACTACATGCCTCAAATGTGACTGTTCGTGTACAAAAGTATGCATCGCAAGCACGCGTGGAATATCGTTTGCCGATGCACGTCTTTTCTAGGTTTAATACCTCGTAGTTGTTTTATTTTGTGGAATTGTATGTCCAATATTGTAAATTAACACCATGTCTCTTTTTCCGCCTTACAACAAGTGGTACCATTCGGGATCACTGACCAGACGGTCAGAGGTCTGGAATGTGACGCAATGTAATGAATTAATGAACGCAAATGGAAATGTCCATAGAACGCGTTGCAATACCGCGCCGGGAGCCGACTTGCCTGCCCAGCCTGGTGTTTGGTTTCCAGGAATTGGGGTTGGGATGCAAAGTGCACTCGTAGGTTGGGAACGAGTGGTCTAGGGGTAAGATGCTCGTCTCACAATCGAAAGATCGAGTCTCACCTGTCGCTACTCTTCGCCCGCGACCAATCGGCGTGAGAGATTGGCGACGCATATGACTCAACAGTCGACGTGTCGTAAAACCAATAACCAACCAACCAACCACTCGTAGGTTATTTCAGCCGGCAGAGCCTTTTAGGGTGGTGTACTCCCCTCTTTCGTCATTGCGAACGACACAGAGAAATGATGCTTGTGAACGGTCTGCCTTTTCTTTGTGTATATTTCCGCAAGAATAGATCAGCGTGTCCGGTCACTGGAAAATCAAAGCCGATTTCATGCCAGACTGGGACGTGCAGTGAATGTTACCGCTGTTGCGATAGGACCCTTTTATGCCTAAATATGTGGAGGAGATCCCCCCCCCCCAGGTCTCGAAATCTATTTGGCCTATTTCAAAGCTGGATAGCTCATGCAACTTATACTGGTCTGATCTATTATTTTATAATGTCAATATGTTAAAATTGTTTCGCCATCGCCGGAGCGTCCGCAGCTGCTGGAGCAGCTGCGGTCAGGCCACTGGGGCAGCTGAGGCCGCTTGGGCGGTCGTCACCGCCAGAACGGCTGTGGCCGTTGGCCCAACCGTGGGGTGATTCCGCCCCTGAGATGGCGGTGGGTGACCTTCCCAGCCCTTGGCAGCATTTATGGCTCTGAAAACATCGTATCTCTGAGGCTGGCCATCAGTATTCCTCGCGCCCATCGCAGTTATCAAGGACACTCTTAGCCCTCGGAGGGACCCGATCCTTCATGTACCCTTCCCAAAGCTCAGGAACAGCCCAGTCCAGTCCTCTTTGGCTCTCAGGGGAATCTATTCATCCATCAGGAACCCTCCATCTTGCAATGGGCACAAGATGACCAATGCAATCGACACGCCCTGAAGCACAAATCCACCACCACCATCTCCATCTTGCATGGGCCATTCCCAGTCCTCGGCAAGCTTGTGTAACTTTCAGGGGAATCCTACAGCTTTGAGACAGGCCTCATAATTTTCGCACACATCGCCAGCTCTCGGAACTCTCCTTAGCTCTTAGGTGGCTCTGTTCATCCCCCAGTGTTCCTCCCAAGCCTTTGGTGCATCACAGTCCGGTCCGCTCTAGCTCTCAGAGGATCTCCCTACTTCCCAACAGTCTTTCGGGCTGGCAATGGCATTCTAGCTCTGAAATTGGCTCTCAGAATTCCTCACAACAATCGCTAGCCCTTAGACGAGTGGTCTAGGGGTAAGATGCTCGTCTCGCAATCGAAAGATTGTGGGTTCGAATCTCACCTGTCGCTACTCTTCGCCCGCGACCAATCGGCGTGAGAGATTGGCGACGCTATATGACTCGACGGTCGATGTGTCGTAAAAACCAATAACCAATCGCTAGCCCTTAGGGACTCTTTAAATCGTAGGGGCCCTGTTCGTCTCATAGGTACCCTTCCAATATTGCCAGAATTGGGTTCCTTCAAACTTTCCGAGTTCAAAAATGTCTAGACATTTATGTTTCGAATGATATTTAACATAGTTATCAGCTACCGAGTGTAAACTTGCAGCGTGACCTTCCAGAAATGCCCGAGGCTATAACTTCTGAACCATTGGCCTGATCGAAATACAATATTAACATGAGGATTCAGGGCATCAGGTATATATATATATATATATATATATATATATATATATATATATATATATATATATATATATATATATATATATATATATATTTATTTATTTAATGTCTGTCTGTCTGTCTCTGTCTGTCTGTAGGTGTCTGTGTGTGCATTTGTGTCTGTTTTGTGTATCTGTGTTTTGCGCTTTTTTTTCTAGGTATTGTTTAGTTGTCATGCTGATGGACGTACCCTATCGGAAAATGAATGGACCTGAAGAAAAGAAGTACCATGGTGGCATACACTGACTTCTGAATACAGCCGTGTTTGTCACTGTGGAGTTGCACTAGTGGATGCTCAGTCTCGGTGATTGTTATTGCAGTAGTGATGGTCCCGTGAGCTGTCCCCGATACAGTCCTCACACTGCACACATGCGAAGTGATAATCTATCGCGGACGTGAAAAAGTTCGAGATGAGGTGTTATATTTTGCTGAATCTGTCATGGCAATGCATATCATTTCTGTTCGTGATGTATATTCTTAAAGGTGTGAGGATTTTGGGAGTGTCGGATGGCGATTTATCTACTTGACAATCATATCGTATATATATTCAGTAGTACTCTGACCCTTTTCCTATAGTGCGAGCTAGAGCATGACCCTTCAGTCCCTTCTTATGTGAACTTGCCTAACCTACAACTATCTGCTCTAATCTGTGCTGATCTCTGGTCTTCTCTGATGAACACTTACATGTCCTGCTCTGACACGTTCTTTTCATTTTCGATACGTGGACCTGCCCCGCTCCGGTCTGCTCCCTGTTGTGACCTGGGATCTGATGTGTGCCGTTGTGACGTGCTCCGCTCTGAACCCTGCTGTGATCTGTGATATATTGTGTGCCATGGAACTTTTGCTGACCTGCCCCGTTCCGGTCCGCTTCCTGCTGTGATCTGGAACCTGTCGTGTGCCATCTGACCTGCGCTGACCTTCCCTGCTCCATTCTGCTTTCTGCTTGGATCTGGGACCTGTCGTGTGCCCATTTACCATTTATTAATTTACCCATGTCCGTCGTGGCTGACCTGGCGTGATTGGACCTTTGATCTGTTGTGTGCTGCTGTGACCTGACCTGCCCCCTGCTGTGACCTGTTGTATGCCGTCGTGACCTGCGCGGCTGACCCGGCGTGACTGCCGCAGCCGGTGTGGCAGGCATGTCAGCGCTGTCGCCGCACCTGCAGCAGCAGAACGGCTTCGGTATGAGCACGCCGTCGGCGCCGGCTGCCCGCTTCCCCAGCTCGCCGTGGCCGGACGCCGATCGACACTCTGGCTCCACGCTCACATACACACAGAACATGGCGCCCGACAGACCGCCCGCCTACTGTGAGTGTCGCTTCAGTCGACGTCACGGGCACCCTCCCGATGCGGTAGTTCTGCTCTAGCTGTGACGCTTCGACGGGCTGGCAGATATAGTGCACAGGCTGGGTCCAAGTCAGGCTCTGTTTACATTTGACTTGATTCCTTCTAACGTACAGTCGACGACGTTTTTGTCCTGTAGCAATCTTACCCCTCCGGATGACAAGCCGCTTAAGAATCTCGGCCGATCCCTCCGGACCCGTGCAGACCAGGATATCATAAACAAGCGAGCGTGAATCCATATAGGCGCAAGCCGAATTCAGACCCATGCCTGCGGATAGTTGTGCTGCAGTTATGAACTCAGACCCATGGCTACGGGTATGAACTCAGACCCATGTCTGCCGATAGGTGTGCTGCAGGTATGACGCTTGGATGGCTGTGCTAGTTGCTAGTATGACGCTAGTTGCGAGACCAGCTTACCTGCCTTAGATTAAGCTACCTGGCCCTGAATGCTAATATTTGTTCGTCAATGCCACCATGAAATCAGTACTTAAAATATTACGTGTCTGGCTCCGATCCTCTGTTGGAAGTTGGTGGCACTGAAGGCTGTTGGATGGGTGTCAGTTGCAGGGAGCCAGGGTGCACACGTGCAGCACCAAGACACTCAGGTGCTGCTGTCCAGCGTACCACCACCAGAATTTTGGTGCAGCATCACCTACTTCGAGCTGGACACTCAGGTGTGTAACACGAGACTGAGCTGCCCCCGAGATCTCGTCGAGCTAGCTGACCTGATGTGTGCGATTGGCTGAATTTGCTTGATATCACCGACCTGGTCTGGTAGTTGTCCTCTGGATGGTTACCTGGTGTTTTTTTTTATCTGGTCGGCATTTTAGGTTTTCCTCAACTTTGAATGTGCAGCAATTCCTCCCGTTTTATATGTCCAGACGCATTGCCAATTGTGCAGTTGTTGGGCGTGTGCATCCCGATATTGTGTGACGGCCAGGCAACGCCGTGTGCTGGCAGGTTGGCGAAGCATTCAAAGTGCCGTCCAGCATGCCGTCTGTGACGGTGGACGGGTATGTGGACCCGTCCGGCGACAGCCGCTTCTGTCTGGGAGCGCTCAGCAACGTGCATCGCACCGAGCAGAGCGACCGGGCCAGGTGAATAGTCCTGCACCGGGAGCCAGGCCGTGTCTGGTTAGGTGCCCCACCAGGAGCCAGTTTGTCGGGTCAAATGCTGCACCAGGAGCCCTTTTGTAGCGTGAGTTGTTACACCAAGCAGTGTATTGGGTAAGCTGTCGGTCGCACTAAGAGCCAGGCCGTGCTTGGTTAGATTCCCCAGCACGAGCCGATGTGTGGGGTGCACCCATCCCAGCTTCAGCACAAAAAGTGTTCGTGAGATCTTGCAGCATAGTCAGCCCCATCAGGTACAGTGGTACTGATCTAACCGTACTAGCACTGTGGCAATGACTCCACTATCGGTGGAAACCGTTGTGTGGCTGAAGAGAACAAAACGGGCTTTGGCAATTACTTTTCATGCAACCCTGATGATGTGCTCCTACATTTAGATCCACCGTGGAAAAGCGGGATAGTTGCTCTACCGTATGACTGTAACGAAGTTGGTTTTGGGTCCCCTCTTTTCAATGCATTTTACTCCCGTGTATCCTGGGATCCTAGCTCCGAGTGGATCCCAGGCATTTTTCCAGCACCTGCCGGCGCGCCTGAGTCTTGACGCGACGGGCCAGCCTGCCGCGATTGTTGTGATTAAGTCAGCATCCGTGCTCACACCGTGAGCCGACGGTCGGCCGGTCCAACTGTCATTGCGACATGACACAGTCGGGTGTCATACCATTGACACCCGCGTCACCCTGGTACCAGGCTGCGCATGTGGAGGGAGGGCAGGAGGGCTGGTCGGAAGTACTCTCGACCAATGAAGGCCCGCCAAGTATAACCGTGTCAGTGCTCCCGACCAAGGACAGACACCATGACAGGTTGTCATGTCTGACCGCGCCACTGTCTGATATAATAGTCGCTCTCGACCAATCGTGGTGTGACATGTAATCGTGGTTTGCTTGTCCCCGCTCGCGGGCGCGGATGGCCCCGCGGCCGGTCAGTCGCCACGGGACGGTCGACGAGGCCAGGCGTACGCGAGAGGCAGGGGTGGGCAAACTGCTCGGTTGGACGGTTGTCCGTCGTTGTCAGTCATGATTGCTGTTGATTTGGAGGCACGAACTTTGGTTGATTTTGGCGTTACTGTTGGACTGTTCAAACTGTTGCACAAGTTGTCACCGTTTGGTTAACTAATCAGCCCGGTCAATACAAGGGCATTAACGGCTGGTGATTTTGAAGAACGGCTCTTGGATTTGAGAACTGGCAATTGAGAGAAGCTATTGAATTTGAGAACCAGTTACCGTACAAACGAGGAAAATATAGACTATCACTGCCGGGCAAACTGAGAGTTGCCTACGTGGCGTTTAAAAAAAAAAAAAAAGTAGCTGATGAAGGAGCAGCGCAACGGCGCTGCACTTGTGCGTATCTGCAGGTGAATATCAGGCTTATTCCGACGCCACAATAAAAACTGGGTGTTGAGTTTGGCCAGAGGTGGGCGGCTGAGGCTGGTGTGTCGGTAAGCCGAGCTGACCGTGCCCTGGCGTGTCCGGCAGACTGCACATCGGCAAGGGAGTGCAGCTGGACGTGCAGGGCGAGGGCGACGTGTGGCTGCGTTGTCTTAGCGACAACGCCGTCTTCATGCAGAGCTATTACCTGGACCGCGAGGCGGGCCGCGCGCCCGGTGACGCCGTCCACAAGATCTACCCGGCCGCTTACATCAAGGTGTTCGACCTGCACCAGTGCCACCGCCAAATGCAACACCAGGTGAGTCCATCAGTCGGCTGTGATGTGTGTCAACGGCCGCCTACATTATGGTGTTCGACCTTGTCATATCTTGACGGAAGGCGAAGAGAGCGCAGTTACGGCCAGTCCATCAGTTACGTGTCATTTCTGCATGGGAGGCGAAGAGTTCAATTCAATTCAATGCAAATCCAGTTGCGGCTGGACCATCAGTTACGTGTCATATCTGCACCAGAGGCGAAGAGAGCATAGTTGCAGCCGGTCCATCAGTTGCGTGTCATACCTGCACGGGAGGCGAAGAGAGCACAGTTGCGGCCGGTCTATCAATTGCGTGTCGTGATATGATGCCCGATCCTGTGTCTGCAGCATGTGAAAACCATAATCTTCCCCTTGTTCTCGCTCGTTCAGCGCCTCCAGAAGCCCCTTATACTGATACTGAATTGCTAGAACTGGAACTTAACTTAACTGGACTGGAACTGAATAACCAGAATGACTGTATATGTAAAGATGAAGTTAACTGAGCTCTTGTCTTGTTGGTATGTATAAATGACCTTGGTTTTCTGTGATGTTAATTCATAGCTGCAGTCTTTTGGTGATTGATGTTTTTCTTGTGATAGTGTATAATAACTATGACTTTATATTTCCACGGATTTCAACACGACAACCCAGTTATAATGGTGTGATATTTGCATCTTACGTCCAAGCGCATCCACATTTACCGTGGCTGTTATTGTGTGGGATGAGTGTGAGTAAAGCAGTTGGCCGACCAGCCAGGAATGGTCAGCAAGTTGACGTTTTGAAATTGCCAGGAAGTTTCCGTCAGTCGGCGTCAGCTGAAAACAATGACCGTCATGCTAACAGTGTTCTGATGGTTGCCAAGCGGTAGGCACTCTGGCAGCTGCTTGTTGTTCCGTACACAGCCTTCAATTTTAGTGTCGACAGACCGCATAACCATACCTTGTAGGCCAGTTAAGCCCAAATAGCACCGCCAGCTGGGAGCAGAGGTACTTTGCATCAGCCGATGGCTTTCTGTGATTGTCTGTCGCAAGTTGCAGCTGTCTGTGTTGGTGACAGTGTAACTTGTTTATGGCAGGTACATGCTATCTGTGTTGGTGATGGTTTTTTTACGTGCCTGTGGCGGGTAGCCACTGTTTGTGTTGGTGATGGTCTGACGTGTTTGTGGCGGGTGGCCACTGTTTGTGTTGGTGATGGTCTGACGTGTTTGTGGCGGGTGACCACTGTCTGTGTTGGTGATGGTCTGACGTGTCTGTGGCGGACGGCCGCTGTCTGTGTTGATGGTCTGACGTGTCTGTGGCGGACGGCCGCTGTCTGTGTTGATGGTCTGACGTGTCTGTGGCGGACGGCCGCTGTCTGTGTTGATGGTCTGATGTGTCTGTGGCGGATGGCCGCTGTCTGTGTTGATGGTCTGACGTGTCTGTGGCGGATGGCCGCTGTCTGTGTTGGTGATGGTCTGTTGTGTCTGTGGCGGACGGCCGCTGTCTGTGTTGATGGTCTGACGTGTCTGTGGCGGATGGCCGCTGTCTGTGTTGATGGTCTGACGTGTCTGTGGCGGATGGCCGCTGTCTGTGTTGGTGATGGTCTGTTGTGTCTGTGGCGGATGGCCGCTGTCTGTGTTGGTGATGGTCTGACGTGTCTGTGGCGGACGGCCGCTGTCTGTGTTGATGGTCTGACGTGTCTGTGGCGGACGGCCGCTGTCTGTGTTGATGGTCTGATGTGTCTGTGGCGGATGGCCGCTGTCTGTGTTGATGGTCTGACGTGTCTGTGGCGGATGGCCGCTGTCTGTGTTGGTGATGGTCTGATGTGTCTGTGGCGGACGGCCGCTGTCTGTGTTGATGGTCTGACGTGTCTGTGGCGGACGGCCGCTGTCTGTGTTGATGGTCTGACGTGTCTGTGGCGGATGGCCGCTGTCTGTGTTGGTGATGGTCTGACGTGTCTGTGGC
The DNA here is from genome assembly GCA_034440615.1 of Ashinkailepas kermadecensis. Lineage (NCBI taxonomy): Eukaryota > Metazoa > Arthropoda > Thecostraca > Neolepadidae > Ashinkailepas > Ashinkailepas kermadecensis. The sequence goes on along the minus strand of JAOTOM010001405.1, from coordinate 38,300 downwards.
GGACGGCCGCTGTCTGTGTTGATGGTCTGACGTGTCTGTGGCGGGTGACCACTGTCTGTGTTGGTGATGGTCTGTCGTGTCTGTGGCGGACGGCCGCTGTCTGTGTTGATGGTCTGACGTGTCTGTGGCGGACGGCCGCTGTCTGTGTTGATGGTCTGACGTGTCTGTGGCGGACGGCCGCTGTCTGTGTTGATGGTCTGATGTGTCTGTGGCGGATGGCCGCTGTCTGTGTTGATGGTCTGACGTGTCTGTGGCGGATGGCCGCTGTCTGTGTTGGTGATGGTCTGTTGTGTCTGTGGCGGACGGCCGCTGTCTGTGTTGATGGTCTGACGTGTCTGTGGCGGATGGCCGCTGTCTGTGTTGATGGTCTGACGTGTCTGTGGCGGATGGCCGCTGTCTGTGTTGATGGTCTGACGTGTCTGTGGCGGATGGCCGCTGTCTGTGTTGGTGATGGTCTGTTGTGTCTGTGGCGGACGGCCGCTGTCTGTGTTGGAGACGGTCTGACGTGCCCGTCACGTCTGTAACGTGTGTGACAGGCGTCGCAGGCGACTGCGGCGGCGGCGGCGCAGGCGGCCGCCGTGGCCGGCCACATGCCGGGACCGGCCAGCGTGGGCGGTATCGCGCCCGCCATCACCATGTCATCGGTGGCCAGCATTGGCGTGGACGACCTGCGCCGGCTCTGCATTCTGCGGCTCAGCTTCGTCAAGGGCTGGGGGCCCGACTACCGCCGACAGAGCATCAAGGAGACGCCCTGCTGGGTGGAAGTCAACCTGCACCGCGCGCTCCAGCTGCTGGACGGCGTGCTGCAGACGACTCGCGTGGGCGCGGCCAGCGCCACCTGAGTCCGGCTGTCTGGTCAGCGGCATCGGGTGTCGGGCCAGAGGTGAGACGTGTGGGCCGTCACCGCCGGTCGGTGTGGCGGTGCACGCGCCGGTGATGGACGGGAGCGCTCAGTTTTGTATGTGACGACGATGGTACCTGATGAAGAGCTGGTCTAGACGGGATAGCGAGCCCGAGTAGCGGCGCGTGCGGCTAAGCGGCGGTACGGCTGAGCGGCGGTACGGCGCGCGCACGTGCAGTAGTGGCGCGTGCGTGCGGCTGAGCGGCAGTATGGCGTGCTCACGTGCAGTAACGGCGCGTGCGGCTGAGCGGCAGTATGGCGTGCACACGTGCAGTAGCGGCTCGTGCGGCTGAGTGGCGGTATAGCGCGCACACGTGCAGTAGCGGCGCGTGCCGCTGAGCGGCGGTACGGCGCGCGCACGCGCAGTAGCGTTAGTGTGGCGGTACGTCGAGGACGTGCCACCGAGTTGCCGCTGCCGGTGCGGTGGCCATCTCATTGACTGTCGTGCCGACCCAAGGCCCATTCGCAGACTACTCGCCAGTTTGTTGTGTTCAGTTTTGCATTTCCCGTTGTAGGCGTTGCGTGGCACGCAGTGTTAGAGTAGCCGCCGCGTGGGCATTTTGCACCATTGCACACTGTTTGAAGGAGGGAAATTCGGGCCGGCGCTGGTGCTCTGGAATTTAATTGTTTAAGCAGGTTTAGTTACATTTTGACTTGTTCAATATGAGCGAAGTTAAGTCTTGGACCGGAGTGGATTGACTTTTCACGTTTAATTCATATATTTATATACGGTTATTTCATTTGAATGTTCTGGACGTTCGAAGATCAATGGATACCAACATGTTAGAAGTAATTTGCCGTGTTTATGATTGGTTTCCTTGTGGGGAATGTCGTACGAGTATAATTAAGTATATTAGGTACGCGAATGATCAATTCTGGTCGAAGCGCCCTAAAGCCCAAATAACTAACTAAGTATATTAGGTACACCAAGGTATGTTATGCCACATTCGAGATCCCGGACTTGTTCCGTCTGTAGAAGCCTTGCTTTGCGTCTAGATCACGACAAAAGTCGCACCACACATGCTTGTGGTACATTGCATCCTGATTGCTCAGCAATTTTTTTTTTAAAAATACATATACCCACAGTTTGGAAATCATGCCTGCAACATTCTGGAACCTATGTCCTACTTTAGTCACGTGTTCAGTGGGGAACGGAGTTGCAGCAACATACTTGATCCGACGTTGGAGCCGCGCTGATTGGTGGCGTGTCATCATGTTGCAACGGTTTCCGGCACGGACTGATCCTTCGTGTATTTTTTGTTCTGGAAGTTTAATTTTTGGATTGCCTATTGCCTATATATAGACAGAAATGCGCTATTGTCATGTAGGTTAACAAAATGGCCACTCCATTGGCTGTGGCCGAGGCTGGGCACCACAACAAAATGGCCACACCAGCGGCTGTGGCCGAGGCTGGGCACCATAACAATGGCCACACCATCGGCTGTGGCCGAGGCTGGGCACCATAACAAAATGGCCACACCCGTGGCTACGGCCGTGGCTGGGCACCATAGTGGTTAGTTATCTTCCTTCTTTGATGTTGGCTGCGTTAGGTTATTGCAGTGTACTGCTGCATTACCTTTTTTTTTTTAATTGCGGTTTGGGATGAAAATATGTTGAGTGTGGCAAGCGCTTATGTCAATTTATTGGAACGCTTCCTTACTTCTCTGGTCAGTGGCGTGACTTGACATGAAGACCACCTAACCAGGCAGGTGAAGACGGTTCGGGCGCTTACGCCTCACAGTGCCATGTCTGGCGGCACGTCAGAGCGGTTATTTGGTTATATATATATACATATATAAATATAACCCTCAGGATTTTATGCTTTTGCGCCACGTGACTTAACCAATTTTGCCCATCGAATATGATTTGTCTTGCCACCTGGACCCCCAGTACCTCCCAAAAATATGTTTCTCTTCGTCAAACGGTGGAAATCTTACCAAAAAGTGAAGATTTACGGTGCGTTTGCGTTGTTTACCAATTGTGAGCTAACATATACCCGATATGTCACACATGCACCGTGAATGGATGCGATGTATTGTTTGTCGTAGTAGAATCCCGATGACATGCTAGATGATATCCCATATTATGGAGTGATCTAGGAGACGGAAACTTCTGATCTTAATCCTCGGACATATATTTATCTAGAATGAGCTGACCAGTAACTTCAAACTTACGTTCGAGTTCCTCCGAATCTACACTTTCCCACGAAAATACCGTGTCCCTAGTTAAGTCGCTGGCTCTAATAATTTCAGAAATCTAAGGTTACTGAAGGATTCGCACCCCGTCCCTGCATCGCTTATAAGGGTGGAATGCCCTGATGCGCATGCTAGTCCATGGCCGCCTGAGAAGTCGATGTCACACCGCGTCCCCGTCGGAACTTCGTCTCAACCTTCTGAGCTGCTACAGCTGTCTCACCAATTTTAGGAGCCAGTCCTCTAAAGTGGCAAATTTAACACATAGTGGCAACATTTGAATTCGGGTCTGGTTACATTACGACGTTAGAGCGTTGTGAAGATTAGTTTGTCTGCCGGGACAATTTTCGATTGACGCAGTATGCCCTCTTTTTGTAGTTTCTGTATACAAGGAACACTACTTCACTGTCTACTATGATAAACGGCATTGTGAGTGATGACGCCATAGTACTAGAGATGTTCATGGAAGGGCGCCTAATTAGCTTGATCTAAGAGCTGTTTTTTGGTTATTGTTGTATTTTTTAATGCACATGATACACATGCTACATCGTCAAATCGTTATGGAACCATTTTTGATAATTTGACGTGATGCTCGGCCAAGAGTTACATGAAGGCTGTTGCAATCGCCCGGCCTGGCATGAGTGATTTGATCTTTAATCCCTTGGCATCGAATGAAGACATTTCTGATTCCGGGATATTCTGATAGTTGATTTGTGCTTAATTCCACCAATATTATTTGAGTTTTATGGAACCAGTTATGCATATATCTTCCGGCGTTTTCGAGGTTTCTAACGTCACAGGAACGTGAAAGGTGCAGAGGTCTGTCATGAAATGACAAGAACGTCCCGAGATGATCCATGGTCCACGGTCCATTAACGCCGGGTGTTTTCCGATCCGTCAGTTAATTTCCCAGATCTTGTGCAGGGGTGATCATCAGAAGCGGTGATCATCCCCTCGGCGATCGCCGGAGGCGATCTTGGACAGGCGATGCCGAGCTAATCTTGAAAGTGAAAATATGGCGCAATGCGTCTTTACCAGGACAATGAATACCGTTAAAATGCGTTAAAGAAACGGAATTGGTGGCCAGCGCCGTCCGAACTAAAACAGTGTGTCGCGCTGCCGATGCTACGCACGGGTGGAGGGTTGGGTGGGCATGTGTCCTGGCATAGGAGCGAGCTTACTGGGGGCGGGGGCAGCGAGTCATTGCTGCCGGCCACACCAAGTCAGCCAGGTCAGTCTGGCCGGCCCATGGTGTTCTGCTGATGTGGGGCAAGTGCAGGTTAGTGTTCTGCTGGAGTGTGGTGGGCGCAGATCAGTGTTCTGCTGACGTCTGGAAGGCGCGGAGCAGTGTTCTGTGGGCGTGGGACAAGAGCAGATCAGTGTCCTGTGGACATGTGGGCGCAGATCAGTGTTGTGAGCTTGGAGCGGGCGCAGATCAGTGTCCTGTGGTTGTGGGACTGGCGCAGATCAGTTATATGGACATGCGATGGGTGCGGATCAGCGTCCTGGGGTCGTGGGACTGGCCCAGATCAGTGTTCTGCGGGCGTGGGACGGGTGCACACCAGTGGCTTGTGGTCGTGAGGGCGCTGTGATGCGGGTGCTTAGTGTTGAAGCTGGATAGGCCGGTAGAGTAGGACGGTTGTTCCCCGCATTGTGCAGCTCGGCTGCTGGCTGTATCGTAACGAACGCTGGATGGCGGCGGGAAGTTGCTCATCTGGTTACTCCAGCTCATGTAGACATGAGGACACGCTATCACCAGATATTTTGTCATCTAAGTTGCAACGAGATATGTGCCATGTTGGACTCGCGCTGCTGCGTGACAAACCACTCGGTTGATACTTTCGCCGCTTTTGTATTATCTTAATAAAATACAGAGCGAACTGCATTCGGTGTGTTGGATTCATTCATCGCAACAATGACAAATTTCGGTGATACAAAGGCCAAGCCATACTAGTTCGTATGTGCATTTTTGTGTGCTATTTTAACGGGACATGCTTCTGACCTTTTGACTTGGCATCCTTCACGGTACAAGCAAGGGCAAACCTCACCCATATACTGCTCAATATGTGTTGTAACCTTGTATCTTCAAAAGATGCCGAGTGGAACCGCCAGTATTTTCAAATGGAGTAATATAATGTTCTTGATGACATAAAATACTATGATTTGGTCCCTTTATCACTGCGATTTGCGTCGGTGTGTATCTGAAAACGTGTATTCGAGTAAGGCAGATATCAGCGGCGACGGCGACCACACAGTTGGAGCGTATTGCCTGCGTGGTGCGCCAGTCACACACGTAGACACCTTGACCGTACCAGACGCATGGCTCTGCCGGGCACGTCCTCTCAGCACGTGTGTCGTGCAGAGACCTGTGCACAATTATACCTGACCACGTCTCTCCGAGACACCCACGCAACACGACACACATAAGCATCGTGTGGGCACGCTGTTCATACTACGGATTAGATACTGCCATGGGCGATTCCACGGGCTTGTTGCCCACAAACGTCTTGAAACGTGATGAGTGAGCCTCGATAGGCTTTACATGCTGTAGAATGGAGTGTAAAAGACCATTGTTTGTTCCACATTGACATTGTTCCACGTTTTGCCATTCACTACTCTGAATGCTCTGAAATCCGTTGTCAACGTCACTGAACGCACCGACGGGCCATACACAAGAACAAGTCCAGCAGAGCGAGCCCATCGGTCGGGCCAGATCGTGCCACCGGCACGGCGCTCGGTACATCACAACCTGGACCGCAGTAACACTGCCGTGTCGCTGAGCGGGGGTACGAGGCGCCGCTGGGCGGACTGCCAGACTGTGACACAAAATCGGCGGACAGTTAGTTCAGTTGCAGGCCGGGCTGCCCGCCATGTGATAGCACCTTGCCCATCCTGCCGGGGCCACGTGACCGCGCCACGCCCGTCCTGCCGGGGCCACGTGACCGCGCCACGCCCGTCCTGCCGGGGCCACGTGACCGCGCCACGCCCGTCCTGCCGGGGCCACGTGACCGCGCCACGCCCGTCCTGCCGGGGCCACGTGACCGCGCCACGCCCGTCCTGCCGGGGCCACGTGACCGCGCCACGCCCATCCTGCCGGGGCCACGTGACCGCGCCACGCCCGTCCTGCCGGGGCCACGTGACCGCGCCACGCCCGTCCTGCCGGGGCCACGTGACCGCGCCACGCCCGTCCTGCCGGGGCCACGTGACCGCGCCACGCCCGTCCTGCCGGGGCCACGTGACCGCGCCACGCCCATCCTGCCGGGGCCACGTGACCGCGCCACGCCCGTCCTGCCGGGGCCACGTGACCGCGCCACGCCCGTCCTGCCGGGGCCAGGAGGCCGAACTCTACGCACCGTTCAGCCGGTGGGCGACTGCAGCACCCAGCGGCCGCCGCAGAGGCAGGCGCGCGCCCAGCGCTGATCCCAGGCGCGCGTCACCGGCGACGTCTTCACCTGCGACAGCTGCTGCGCCGACCGACAGGACGTCACCGCCAGACACCTGCCGCCACACAGCCGTCGATGGAGACAAGTAGGAACATTGGGATCTTTTACGACGCATTCAACTGTCCGGTGATACAGGGGCGTCAACCCCTCGCGACGATTAGTTGCGGGTGGACTCGGTAACCCCGCCGGTTACGCGATTCGAACAAACGAGCTTGCGATCAAGAGCCCAACGTCCTGCCGGCTGAGCTAGTGCGACCCCATATCACATCGGTGACTTCACATCAGTCCACCACCTGCCGCCAGGCACCGTGATCAACGGAGATTAGCATCAATGGGGCGGAGCACTGTCAATCGGAGGGAGGAGAGCCATCATTAGTGGAGGCGTAGAATAAACATCGGGGAGGGACGCACCCACGCTAGTGCGGAGGCCCATCATCAGTGAGGAGGCCCGCCATCAGCGCTTTATTGAAATCAGCAGTAGACGTCCATCAGTGGAGGGGGTATCATCAGTGGAAGCGATGCCCGTCGTCAGTGGAAGGGAGGACACCATCAGTCGACGGCGGGACCTCATCACTGGGGGGGGACTGGACCGACCTGGTGCACTGTTTGAGATTGCTGGGCTTGGCGCCGAGCCGCAGGTGGCGCAGCGAGTCGACCATGTACGAGTCCTGGTGGCGCCGATGCGTCACGTGCGCTTCGGCGGCGCCAGGGTCGTAGTATTCGTACTGCCCGGCAGGTGCCTCGTCATTCGCCGACTTCCTGTCACTGTTCGAGTAACGAACGCTGGCTAACTAGAGCCTAATCATTACAGTATGAATTGGCCACTACATATATACACCGATATCTTTGATATGTTTCAGGAATACGTATGCCTACCCGCACGTTAGTCTCGCCGGCAGCCACGACGGCCACAAGCCTGTAACAAAGGCACTGTCCGAAGTAACGTGTGCATTCAATAGCAACCGGTCTTTGATCGCTATCGGCCCATATACCCAATAACGGATCGACGTCTTCGGTTACAGGCTTGCGTAGACTGTGTCGTCGCTTGTGTTGCGGACGATGCTGCCTTCCTTTATTCACACGGAAGTGCTATAGGGGGCACCAACATGCGTCAGGGTCTAAAGCTAGCGGAACTGTGCGCTGGACAGATTTGACGCACACGCTGGGTGTCGTGCGCGACTCCAGTCATGTCAAACATTAGGCTGCACTTAATTCGCGGTCAGTGAAAGGGCGGCGGGCACTGGCGGCTGCTTACTCACGTGCTTGGTTGGTGGATTCGGTGCCGTATAGCTAGCAAGGATGCCCCGAGGCTGCAGATCAAGCGACGAGTGTTCTGCCAATCCAGGCGACGGCAGCACGGAGCATTCGTCTGCGATTCAAGCATTGCCACCGTTAGCGCCTGAGCTGAACGGAGCAGTCAGAAAACAAGATGAGATTACAAGCGCGAATGATGTTTCGCTTGTTCTATAATCGTGAATCGTTGAGCTGTGTCGTTCATTGGATTGTGAACACCCATAAGAAACAACTGCACGAGCTGGTCGATACATCTCTTGAACTTGACCAGAACCATTCCATGAGGCCAATCAGGCAACAGGTTCATCATCAAACATTCCATCTTCCTCTCGTTTCGCGAGTATTTCAGCATTGCCTGTGGGTCCCCAGAGGCGCAGACACTCACTGAGCAGTGTGTCGTCCGGCTCTGCCCAATGTATGGCCAGCAGCCGTGTGAGCAGACGGAAGATGACGGCGATCACATCCGACTGATCGCCGTGTCGCTGGAACACGGGAAGGCAGGCGGGCCGCACGGCGCCCCAGCGCCGTACCATCACCAGCAGCTCACGCAGCAGCAGCAACGTCTGACGCTCTCGCAGAGCGCCCATCTGCCAAGCCGAGACAGGCAGTCACAGTGGCTCAACCAGGTGCGGAGATGGGTCTTGCAGTCACTATTGGGATCATGTGGCACGATGGCCGGCAACCACATAGCGTCAATACCAGACGCCCACAGGAGTAACGCGAACAGGGTGACAGTTCCGAGGAAGATGGCGGCACGAAAGAAGCCCAACTGAACTGAAATGCTGCCAACTTCCACCAATCGAAAGTTAGTGGCCCATTTGTGAACTTGTTACGCCATATATCCACCCATAACGAACTGCGATACATGTCAACCATAGATAATGCCGCATATAGGATCAAACTGGCACAACCGGACGTCAAACACAACTCCAGTCTAGCAGAAACCAGTGATATACCACGCCCTAACAATGCAAAGACCAACAAACACACGCTCCAATGAACCCTAACCGGCTCGGTTCTAACCATTTACGAACCAGTACACGCGACAATGAAAACCCAACCAGATCAGCTCTAGCCGGTCACGAAAGAGCGCACGCGACAACGGCCCTTAGCCGTGTCGGCTCTGACCACGAGCGGTAGTGACGCCATCGGACAAAAAGTGTCTAAACAATGATCTAGGTCAATGCCTAGGCAATGATCGGGCACCGCCACAAACTAAGCGGTTCTGATCTTGTCTGACCCGACCCGTGCGACTACCAGTGACCTCGTTTGTGCTGACGTGTGGCTGCCACAGTAACCTCGTGACTGTCGCAGTGACCTGGTCTGACCTGGCGGTGTCGACCATCCGGGAGAGACGTCAGGATGTGCAGGCTGAGGTCGGCAACCCACTGCACCAAGTGCTGCAGCTGCGACAGCGAGCCCACGTCTATGGAGGCCGGCTCGTGCTCCTTGAGGTGCGCCAAAACCTTGTCAATGTCTAGCACCGACTCTACCGGCTTGCTGGACATGAGCGCGTTCAGCGAGTCGCTGGGGTCGGCGTCGGGCGAGCTGACCGGCTCGGCGGGCCGCAGCAGCGCGCGCAGCGACGACGCCACGCAGCGCAGCATCAGCAGCGCGTTGTTGTCACCCAGACGGCGGCCGCCCGACGGCAGCAGCCTGCAGCCGGACAGGACCAGTCAACATCGGCCGCAACACACCGGTCCAGTCCCCACAAAACGCGTCACTGCAGGCCGGCTCCCGTACCGTGTGATAAGCCGCACATCGGCAGGACAGTCGTCGGGCATCGCTTGGCGCGCCTGTGCCGCACTCGTTACTCTCGCTGATGTTCAGGAACGACACCAGGTGAGCTGTTAGTTATTTTGGCTTTAGGGCGCTTCGACCAGAGTTGATCATTCGCGCCCATCAGTGGCTGGCCGACTATTGGTTCAGGCATGCACATACCAGAATCATGGAATTTGATTGTACAATTTTAAACCATGACAGCTAATTGGCAACATCAAGCACTAAGCCAAAGAGCATGGTGATAATATAAGACGTGCACGTTTAAACATCTGCGCATTTCACTGACGAATAATCGATTAGATACTGCATCACATGCAAGCGGTGAGAACGTTTCAAATAATCGAGTACGTCAAGTCAATGAGTATCCTGCCGGTACCCCATTCCGAGTATTAGTTCTCCGAAGAACACCGTTTTTCAGCGATTAATAAAACACATACGGCCGTCTCTCAGCTGCGAACGACAGAGTTTGTAGCCCGGCGCCGCCGACTGACCTGTACTGACCTGTACAGTGACGTCTTGATGGCCATGTGTCGCACGTAGTAGAACTGCTGGACGGGGCCCGGCTGTCTGTAGAATGTGTCGGCCAGTATATCGCACACGGCGTCCAGAGCCGTCATGTGCGCGCGCAGACCCACCAACAGGTCCCACACGTCCAGCCCGGTCACCATGTAGTACTCGAGCTGGAGCGCCAACGAGCACGGCACCGGCAGGCCGGCTGTGTCCGCGGCCGAGCGTCAGACCCACAGCAGGACCACCGTCCGTCAGACCCACAGCAGGACCACCGTCCGTCAGCCCCACAGCAGGACCACCGTCTGGCATACCCACAGCAGGACCACCGTCCGTCAGACCCACAGCAGGACCACCGTCCGTCAGACCCACAGCAGGACCACCGTCCGTCAGACCCACAGCAGGACCACCGTCCGTCAGACCCACAGCAGGACCACCGTCCGTCAGACCCACAGCAGGACCACCGTCTGGCATACCCACAGCAGGACCACCGTCCGTCAGACCCACAGCAGGACCACCGTCTGGCATACCCACAGCAGGACCACCGTCCGTCAGACCCACAGCAGGACCACCGTCTGGCATACCCTCAGCAGGACCACCGTCCGTCAGACCCACAGCAGGACCACCGTCCGTCAGACCCACAGCAGGACCACCGTCCGTCAGACCCACAGCAGGACCACCGTCCGTCAGACCCATAGCACAGTGTTAAAATAATGGTTTTTCGTTAGGTGTGAGATGTCGAAACGAAAACACCAGGATGTCGAAATTTGTCATGGAATTGGTGTCATTCAAAATGCTCTTGATGTTTTTCAAACTGAAATTTGAGCCAAAGGCACACTTGAAGCTGTACCTTTATCATTTGTTTTGGGATTCATAATTAAGGAAGAGCTATATTCGGGACAGCGAGACAAATACCTATGCTATAAACTGGCATTGTGTGCCATATCACATAGGTGATACCCTTAAGTGAAATTGTGTTGCGAAATGTTTGTGTATCACCATCCCTTTCCGCGATCATGAGCATGATACTTATAAATGCGATGCTGTTAGAAAGAAGACATAAAGACTTCATAACCACACAACAAGAAGTGGGATGTAGATACATCTTGGAGAAGGATGTCGATCGAGTGTTCATAAAGTGGCATATTCCACCCTATTTCACGAATAATTTATCACTGCCATAGCATGACCACCGTTAGTCATATCCATAGCATGACCACCGTTCGACAGATCCATAGCATGACAACCGTTAGTCATATCCATAGCATGACCACCGTTCGACAGATCCATAGCATGACCACCGTTCGTCAGAACCGCACGAAGCCAGCGAAATAACGGGACGAACTGCCCGCACGGTGCGCGTAATAGTCGTCCAGCTGAATATGTGCACTGGCACAGCCGGCCATGCCTCACCTGGGTCTGTGTACCGGTACAGCCGGCCATGCCTCCCCTGGGTCTGTGTGCTGATACAGCCAGCCCCGCCTCCCCTGGGTATGTGTGTTGATAGTCGTCCCCGTCTCTCCTGGGTCTGTGTGTTGATACAGCCGGCCATTCCTCACCTGGGTTTGTGTACCGATACAGCCGTCCCGGCCTCACCTGGGTCTGTGTGTCGATACAGCCGTCCCGGCCTCACCTGGGTCTGTGTGCCCGTACAGCCGGCTCCGCCTCACCTGGCTATGTGTGCCGGTACAGCCGGCTCCGCCTCACCTGGCTATGTGTGCCGGTACAGCCGGCTCCGCCTCACCTGGCTATGTGTGCCGGTACAGCCGGCTCCGCCTCACCTGGCTATGTGTGCCGGTACAGCCGGCTCCGCCTCACCTAGCTATGTGTGCCGGTACAGCCGGCTCCGCCTCACCTGCGTCAGCCGAGGCGGCCACACGGTACAGGTACAGCTGGCCCCGTCTCACCTGAGTCAGCCGAGACGGCCACACGGTACAGGTACAGCTGGCCCCGTCTCACGTGAGTCAGCCGAGACGGCCACACGGTACAGGTACAGCTGGCCCCGTCTCACCTGAGTCAGCCGAGACGGCCACACGGTACAGGTACAGCTGGCCCCGTCTCACCTGAGTCAGCCGAGGCGGCCACACGGTACAGGTACAGCTGGCCCCGTATCACGTGAGTCTATACCGGTACAGCCGGCCCCGTCTCACCTGAGTCAGCCGAGGCGGCCACACGGTACAGGTACAGCTGGCCCCGTATCACGTGAGTCTATACCGGTACAGCCGGCCCCGCCTCACCTGCGTCAGCCGAGGCGGTACAGCCGGCTCCGCCTCACCTGCGTCAGCCGAGGCGGCCACACGGTACAGGTACAGCTGGCCCCGTATCACGTGAGTCTATACCGGTACAGCTGGCCCCGTCTCACCTGAGTCAGCCGAGGCGGCCACGCGGTACAGAACTGGCCCCGTATCACGTGAGTCTATACCGGTAGAGCTGGCCCCGTCTCACCTGAGTCAGCCGAGGCGGCCCCACACGCGCGGCCCCGCACCTGGTCAGCCAGCCCACGGTACAGGTACAGCTGGCCCCGTATCACGTGAGTCTATACCGGTACAGCTGGCCCTGTCTCACCTGAGTCAGCCGCGCCACCGCAGGTACAGCTGGCCCCGTATCACGTGAGTCTATACCGGTACAGCCGGCCCCGTCTCACCTGAGTCAGCCGAGGCGGCCACACGGTACAGGTACAGCTGGCCCCGTATCACGTGAGTCTATACCGGTACAGCTGGCCCTGTCTCACCTGAGTCAGCCGAGGCGGCCACACGGTACAGGTACAGCTGGCCCCGTATCACGTGAGTCTATACCGGTACAGCTGGCCCCGTCTCACCTGAGTCAGCCGAGGCGGCCACGCGGTACAGGTACAGCTGGCCCCGTATCACGTGAGTCTATACCGGTAGAGCTGGCCCTGTCTCACCTGAGTCAGCCGAGGCGGCCACACGGTACAGGTACAGCTGGCCGTGGTCGTCGACGGCAGCCGCCAGGTGGCCGGCGGAGCTGAGACTGACGTCGGTCAGCCGCACGGCCGTGTTGGGCGCCGCAGAACGAGCCAGCTTGGGCGGAGGCTGGCCGGCATAGCGTGGCGCCGCCTCCGCCGTAGCCCAGCCCATCTGGCGACGTACGACGGCGGTCACACTGAGGCCGGCGCCAACGCAAACTGAACACGAGCAGTAGTAGAGCAGAGCATGAGTCGGAGTCGGATTGGATATCATTTTGACCGAACATTCAGATTCGGACTGGGTGCAGGGATGATCTCGAATCTACACTGTTGCACTGCTTGCTGTGGCAAACCAACTGTTCTCAAATCTGATTATCTCTGGATCTTGGTTTTCATTGTCAATGGACTTGGGTCGGATATGGATTGGCCTTCACCAATCCGGACTGGATTTCTAAGGTTCAAGTAATTTCCATCCATATTGTTTTAGTCAGCAGACAGATCAGACAGAACCACCTCCTGGGCACTGATCCATACAGTGGCGAATAGCGACCAAATATTCCGCTATTCACGGCATCGATCGGGCCATTTCCGAGATGGTCGCCCGGTGTCTTTCCACACCACGCTTAGCATTGCTACATATCGTCATACCATGCAATTTCTATGGGCAGTGCATGTCATCCCCAATACTATCATTATCACCAGTGAATACTACCATCCCATACCATCAGTGCAAATGCCCACAACCCCCACACTATCTTATCACCACTATATACCATGCTACCACGTTAGTACCACCACCACATTATCACCATATGAAACAACTCAATCTGTCTCACCGATGTCACGTTTGGTCAGACATCCCCCACCTGTGTAGAGTGATGAGTGATTGTGCCTTCACCCCCCCCGCTCCTTTCCCATCCCTAGTTGAGTAGCAGGGATTGGGAAGGTACATGGTTTCTGCATTGCTCTCTTAGCCACTGCATCAGCACCATCTTTCCAGCATGGTTCGGGAGCCAGCAAAGAGACATCTTTTGCCGGTTGCCCCAGCGCGGTTATTCCTACTAAAACGTCTTGTAAAAGCGGATTACGAGAGCTAAAGAACTTCAAAGCTTCTAAGCGCATCACGGTGTCCCCAGTCAGCAGGGACAATATAACGCCACTCACCTGTTTGAAGGTGTCCCCGTCAGCCGGGGCTGATAACGCCACTGACCTGTTTGACAGTGTCCCCGTCGGCAGGGCTGATAACGCCACTGACCTGTTTGACAGTGTCCCCGTCGGCAGGGCTGATAACGCCACTGACCTGTTTGACGGTGTCCCCGTCAGCCGGGGCTGATAACGCCACTGACCTGTTTGACGGTGTACCCGTCAGCCGGGGCTGATAACGCCACTGACCTGTTTGACAGTGTCCCCGTCGGCAGGGCTGATAACGCCACTGACCTGTTTGACAGTGTCCCCGTCGGCAGGGCTGATAACGCCACTGACCTGTTTGACGGTGTCCCCGTCAGCAGGGCTGATCACGTCACTGACCTGTTTGACGGTGTCCCCGTCAGCCGGGGCTGATAACGCCACTGACCTGTTTGACGGTGTCCCTGTGCAGGCTGATGATGTCACCGTCTGACGTGATGACCACGACAGGCGGCGGAGGCAGCCCGCCGTCCTGCAGACACACCCGCGCCGAAGCGACGGTCGCCAGCGGACGCCCAGTCTGACACGAGCCAGACTTGATCCACGTCTGTGGCAGCGGCGAGCGTCACTCCCGAGCCACCCACCCGCCCCCGCACGACACGGCACACAACGGGCCACTTCACGCATGTGGGTTCATCGCTGTAGCACATGTCACCGTGCATGATACAGGGAGCTGATATTTCTTGCGGTTGGTGGAAGGTTCTCAATATGTCAATAATAATGGCGATTGTAGACCTCTATTGATGGTTAGCAAGGCGAAAAACAAGTCAGTCAGCAGGTAAGAGTAATACAGTGATACATTATTCGTGAAATATGGTGGAATATACCACTTTCTGAGTACTGAATAGACATCCTTTCCAAGGACGTATCGGCATCGTACTTGTTCATGTGTGCTTATGAAGTCTCCATGATTCGTTCCTAAGACTATGTTGTGTATAAGTAGCATGCTTATGCTCCCCATGACGGATTGATTACGCAAGCATCTAGCGATACAATTCCAGATACAGAGATTGTCTATGATGTGGTGTGTTAAACAATGTGATCTGCTGATAACATGGCATTGCAACCATTAACGTTAGCATAGGTATCCATATATATTCCTATATTAGGTGTATCCAAAATTAAACCAAAAACATGCACTCATGAGCACACTTTTGGCCCAAATGAAGCTTGAAGCACTGAAACGATATTTTAATTGGCATGATTCCAAGGCAGATTTCTACATCCTGCTGTACTCGTTTCGACATCTCACACCTAATGAGAAACCATTATTTTAACACTGGAGTAATAGATAACCGAACAGACAGAATATATAGGTAAAGTAATATGGAACCTATGGGAAATATATGCGTTCCAGGGAAACGGGCGTGTTCCAGACTAGCAGCCAAGGGAAGTGAACGTGATGGCGTGATCAGATTGTTGTAGGGGTTATCGCTGTTTGATTATGCATTCTGGGCTGTTTGTCTATTGGGCACCGTGCATAGCGAAAAGCAGCATGTCTGGAAATGTTCCATGGACATTGGTCGCCTCTTCGTCTTCTCTCGGCAGTTCGGGAAGAAGGATCTCAGAACACGAATAAAACCTGGTCACTATTTTTTTCACAGATCAGTAAATATAAAAGTATATTCCGCCTCAGCAGCTTTGTCAACACATACTCCTGCCCAGCCATAGCCGATGAACCTAGCCAATATATAATCTAACCATCTTGCATATGCGTGTGTTTGCATATGACAGAGTGGGAGAGGGAAGGGGTTACCACCTGCCTTGCACGTCGGTATTACCTGGACTCTGGAGTCGGTACCCGCAGCTCGCCTGACCACCTTGCCGAAGTCGACAGAGATCTCGCCAAGCCGCCACAGCTCCAGTATACCACCGTTGTCTCCGGAAGCTCCCACCAGCAGCTGACTGGCGTCCTCCTTGTGTAGATACCGAAGACAGGTGATGGCCACCACTGAAATACACATCAGGATGGCCATACCGTACCGATTAACGTGTTGTACGGAAACACACACACCGTACTGCACTCAAACGTACCGCGCCGTGCTGTACCCGAACTTACCGCATCGTACCACGAACAGGTGGGTGCCACTCCTGCAATACACCCCACCGTCATCAACACACCACACCGTACCGCGGACAGGTGAGGGTCACTCCTGCAATACACCCCACCGTCATCAACACACCACACCGTACCGCGGACAGGTGAGGGCCACTCCTGCAATACACATCACCGTCATTAACACACCACAGTGTACCGTGGACAGGTGAGGCCACTCCTGCAATACACCCCACCGTCATCAACACACCACGCCGTACTGCACCGCCAGGTGTGCCTCTCGTGCAGGGGAGATAATCTGCAGCAGGCCGGACTGAGACCTGATAGCCACGTTAGCCTTACTACCGGTGGTAGTCGGCAGTGAGGTCTGGCGTTCTGAGTCACGGACCCCGTTCCGCGTGACCGACCAACACCAGCAGACCGAAGGTGGTTACTCACTGCCAGAATGCGACTGTGCACCGCAGTCCATGTAGACGCTGGGCAGCTGCTGTACGTCCACGGTGGTTTCGGTCAGTGTCTGCTGCAGAGTCACCTGGTGACAGGTGATGGGACCGTCCGGCAGGCCAGCCGAGCACGCCACTGTGACGCTGCCGTCTGTCATCACACAGCGGCCGTGTCAGGGTCACCTGGTGACAGGTGATGGGACCGTCCGGCAGGCCAGCCGAGCACGTCACTGTGACGCTGCCGTCTGTCATCACACAGCAGCCGTGTCAGGGTCACCTGGTGACAGGTGATGGGACCGTCCGGCAGGCCAGCCGAGCACGTCACTGTGACGCTGCCGTCTGTCATCACACAGCGGCCGTGTCAGGGTCACCTGGTGACAGGTGATGGGACCGTCCGGCAGGCCAGCCGAGCACGCCACTGTGACGCTGCCGTCTGTCATCACACAGCAGCCGTGTCAGGGTCACCTGGTGACAGGTGATGGGACCGTCCGGCAGGCCAGCCGAGCACGACACTGTGACGCTGCCGTCTGTCATCACACAGCAGCCGTGTCAGGGTCACCTGGTGACAGGTGATGGGACCGTCCGGCAGGCCAGCCGAGCACGACACTGTGACGCTGCCGTCTGTCATCACACAGCAGCCGTGTCAGGGTCACCTGGTGACAGGTGATGGGACCGTCCGGAAGGCCAGCCGAGCACGACACTGACGCTGCCGTCTGTCATCACACAGCAGCCGTGTCAGGGTCACCTGGTGACAGGTGATGGGACCGTCCGGCAGGCCAGCCGAGCACGACACTGTGACGCTGCCGTCTGTCATCACACAGCAGCCGTGTCAGGGTCACCTGGTGACAGGTGATGGGACCGTCCGGCAGGCCAGCCGAGCACGACACTGTGACGCTGCCGTCTGTCATCACACAGCAGCCGTGTCAGGGTCACCTGGTGACAGGTGATGGGACCGTCCGGCAGGCCAGCCGAGCACGCCTCTGTGACACCTTCGTCTAGACTTCAAGGTCCAAAAATGGAATCTGGTACGAAAACTACACTAGGTGCCTATGTAGGACACAGGATGCCTAGCCCGCGAGTGTCAGGGGGTGTCAGCTAGACAATCACATTGGTGTTCCCAGCTGACGCCCAACAATGAACTGGAACAGCTGGCCAATAACTCACTAGCCAGGTTCTTTCAACACAGCGCCGTGCTGCCAAGGTTCCTTACTTTTTGAGTAGCACATGCTGGCAAAGCGGACGAAGTTACGGCGCGGCGAGAGTTCGTATTTCTTGAAGGATGCCTCAGTACTGTTGCCACGTAGAGTACAAATAGCCAACAGACCTGTGAACAGTTCAACATTGCGTACCAAGAAAGCAGACCAACACGCACATTTCTTACATGTGACAATGCAGGGAAGTAGTTGGTTTATCAATGCTGTGCTGAGTACAAAACTGCACCATTTGGAACGTCTTAATTAGGAATGGGATGCGGTTCATTGTGATGTGGTAGTAACTGAGGCCAGTTTGCGAAACATTTCGGTAGTTCGGAACAAGGTCGTTCCGCAGCCAGCCGGTGTGTTTCGTCGTGGTGGTTCTACAAAGAACGGTGTCTTTAATTATTTAAGTAACCCATCAGTTTCCAATCTCACTCCACACGACAGATGTACCCCCCCCCCCCCAAACATCCGTCCCCTGCCTGACGAAGATCCAAATGGCGCGGCCTGCTCTCACCATGATGTTATGGCACGGCAGTGCAATAGGTCGATAAGCAGAACAATTTCATTAAAAAGTATCAGATATACTGCTAGTTTTCCACGGTGCATGACTGCTCAATAGCCAATGAAATATCACTGAAAATGTTGGGTTTCATGAAACATATAGCGGAAAGGGCATATTACCTGTAGATGTTAAGCCAATAAAGCCGTCTGTGGGGCGACCGCCGAAGTGACGTAGTGTTGGGCTAAACAGCGTGTTCTGAAACTTGTCGTTGTAAAGAAAACTGTCCCGCTTCTCCGCTGATATGGATATCTGAAAACAAAACACGTTATAAGTTAAGTTGCAAATAGCCTGTTAATCGCGTGGGATTAGAGACGCATGTATCCAATGATTTATCATATATTGTGGACCCCACGAAATATAAGTGCATAGCAACACAACAAACAGAGTATCGACAGCAAGCACTATAATTACATTGTAATGGCAACTTTTGGCATTGGCAAAATCAATACATGAAGATAAAAAGGAATATAACGAGAAAAACAAACAGAAAATGTCTGCATTGCCATAGTAATTGAGCGCGCAGGCTAGAAAAATCATCCACCAGCACAGATGACTATCCACCTTTTTGCCATTGTGGAAGAAGATGGCCTGAATGATTTCTTCATTATCGATGCGGATCGAGTGAAAACACTGCCAGCTGTTGATGACATGTCCAAGGCTCTGCAGCAGCTGCAGCAGCCCGTCTGCGTGGCCGATCAATAGGCGCGTACCGGACGCGTCCCACTCCAGAACACTAACGGGCGATCCACCGGTCCACACACTGCCGGACCAGTCACACAGTTACACAAACGGCCGCAGCTCCACAGCACTGCCTGGCCACACAGTCACATACGGAGTCACACAGTCACAGTCGCGACTCCACACAATGTCAGGCCAGTCACATACGGAGTCACATACGGAGTTACATACAGCGCTGCTGCTCCACACACTACCTGGTCGTACAGTCACATACACACTCACATATCGAGTTATATACACAGTCGCCGCTCCACAACGCTGTCTGACCACACAGTCACATACGGAGTTATATACACAGTCGCCACTCCACACAATGTCAGGCCAGTCACATACAGAGTCACATACGGAGTTACATACAGAGCTGCTGCTCCACACACTACCTGGTCGCACAGTCACACGCAGTCATCGCTCAAAGTGTTACACAATCACAGTGCTCGCAGTCAGTGCTACACACACTGCCAGGCCAGTCAGATACACACCCACATACAGAGTTACATACACAGCCGCTGCTCCACACACTACCTGGTCACAAAGCCACATACATACTCACATGCAGAGTTGCATACACAGCCGTCGCTCCACACACTCCCCGACCACACACTGCTGGATCACACAGTCACATACTAGGTCACATATGGAGTTGCATCCACAGCAGCTGCTCCACACACTTTCAAATCACACAGACACATACTGAGTTACATACAAAGTCACCGCTCCATACATTGTCGGACCACTTACTAGAAGGTGGCCAAAAATAATTTGGATGTTCTCTGCTGGTTAAGTACTATTATAGCCAACAGATGAGGCTGTGTAACTGAATTTGCTTAGCAAAGTTGAAGCTTGAAAGTCATGGATGTTCACATGAGTGATCCCAGCAAGTCCTTCCCAAACATTCACTTTATAGTTAAATTTATGTTTATCAGAGATGAGCCTAGCAGACAAAATACAGTATGTTCTGGAAAGTAACCATGTTGCTGACAGAACCGTGTCCACAAGCGGTCAATCAACATTCCATTAACAAAACAACAGGTCAGTTCACAGGGAATCAGCTGTTCAAAATACTGAAACATTTTGTAAGGTACAGGGCTGAGAGTCAGGTACCGAGTGATTGGCTATTGAAGCCTCAAGGCCTACAGCCAGCGACATCCTATTACGGCGGCCGAAGTGTGTGGTACTCACAGGTGGATATCCCAGGGTGTGTTGAGATCCGCCACAAACACGTGATACCCGCGCGACACCACGTTCAGGCCGTCCTCCGGTCCACCGCTGGCGCTGAATGCAATCACATTGGCAGGAGAGATCTGGCACAGGTTCTCAGCACCCAAAGCCCTGCAATGCAATGGCTTAGTTCATGTCTTGCAATAGCATGCATGATTATTAGATTGATATTAGTTTTTAGTATGCAAAGTGGACGAGGAAGTGCTCACCATTTCCCCATATCTTAGAAATGAATCGGAACTATACAGGATTTCCATGACATGTTATCCTTCAATAACTCAGTACAAGTCAAAACAATCAGTCATTCTACAATGCCTCGCATATTTCTCAACCATTGACTTACACTGGCTTTTGACCATGACTAGGGTATGATCCTTTGACCACTCTGCCAGGACTGAGATGCCTGGGGGATACGACTACATTTATGTTCAAAAGTTCAGCTTTGTATTCCAATATGAATCCCAAAATCTACAAATTGTGTAGGGCACAACATATTTAGAGATGGATGATCTAATACAGTAGAGGGACTCCTTTGGTAGCACACAGATGAGGAATATGTATCCCTGAACGATATCAGGAAAACAAGTGTTTTTTCGATCTAGGTGTTATCAAACTGTCTTGCATAAGGCAAACCTGGGTGCATGCAATTTTGCCAACACCAAGATCGAGAAATGATTGTGACCCCCATGCTATCAAAAAAGAATATTCCAAATGCACACATGACCGAGGTGGCTCATATTGCAACTGGTGCATATAAAAAGGGTTCAACATGCAGCATGTTTCATGCTAACTTGATGCCCAGGTAGAGGTCAATATATTGTTCCTACAGGACTGGATATATACAGTACTTCGAAATGGTGAAGATTGTTCGCTCTGGCGCCCATTGCCCTGCTTTTCATTACTAGAGGACGTTTTTGACAACAACTTCGATAGTACAATTCCTTCCGATAAAGACCTACAAGATTAGTTAGGAGTACTAAAAAGAATCCATCTACAGACAGGAAAAGAAGACACTGGTTCTCAAAACTATCGGAGGAAGCAATACAAAAAATCAGCATCATCCACAAGTGAACATTGTTCATCTACATCCTGGAATGTTAAATGCAGTGACTGCAAGTTCATTATAGTCATGCAAAGGGTCCTTAGCAACATGCAGATGAACATACATTAGTAAACAACATAAAAAAACAATTACTTCTCGAACGAGGCGTTATCAAAACATCTTGTCATGAAGAAGAATTCGAAATATAGTATGCATCACTTCCTCAGCTCTTTTAAAACCTACCGAAGAGAAAATAAGCATGATTACCGTCTTGAGACAAGTGAGCATTTTCAAGGAGCATGGGACCTAAAAGGGCAAAGCTTAAAAGGAAAAGGGTAAAGAGGACCATCCAAATAAATTAGAAGCTCTGACTTTTGACAAGAAAAAGGCTATAGAAAATAGGTCAGCTTGGAAGTGAGGATACAAATCTACTGATCAGAACAACATGGTACTTCACTATGCTGATTTTTGGAATAAGGATGGCGCGAAGTCTATCGGATGTGGCTTGGATGATGTTCAAATAAACAGGGGTATATGTGGTATAAATCATTTAGAATGCAATGAAAGAGTCACAAAAACCCTAAAACAGATATGAAGAACGGAACCAGGGAATTTCTACCAACGCAGGAGAAAATATGACCACCCCTCAATATACTCAGTCGCAATTTCAAGACTTTCGACGAAGAGGTCCGAAAGTTCTAACAGTGTGGATTCATCAATGCTGTTGAAAATAAAAAAGAACCAAAAGAAGAACTCGGGGAATGGTAGCACAATGGCTGGATCTGAATACACAGCCTTGGAAAGTTCCTCAGCATTGAGTAACCAAGAAGCTTTCAGCATTCCTCAGACTGCAGAATAACTGAGAAAAAGGCAAATACCAGCATAAAAACTATGACAATGAGACTACAGGATGCTGGATGTCCACCTGAATATCCAGCTCAACTAATTACTGACCACAAAAATGCATCCAATTCAAGAAATTGTCATGATTCAGATATCGATATAAAATAGGCAATGTTCATGTCTGCCCTAAGTGCAAATAAGTAAAAATAAAAGGGGTATGCCTTGGGGAACCACTACGTTGGACGTTACAAATTGAAGCAACTAGCATGTTAGGTGCATGGTTCATTCTGCAAAGCTTTTATGAACAGCTATTATATCCAGTGAAATAACCTAGAGAACAGTTGCTTTCATTGTGTGGATGATCTATATTATGACACAAAACATAGTTGCATTGTTCTCCTATAAGTGTTTTTAATCACTTGAAGTGAGAATATGTCCATGTGCAATATGTATTTGTTGCAGTAAAAAAGAGCACAAACAGGAACTTTGCATTTTTTAATTATTTGCACATAAGAGTGACATAAAACCTGTGGAGGAAAACGTTTTGTGGGCAGCAGTTGAAAATAATGGTTGGAATACAACAGCCAAGCAGGAATAATTGATTCCACCTCCTTCCTGTGTCAGAAACTAGGAGGGTTACAATAGGCCATCAATACTGTACTATTGCACTAATGTATATGCTAACATGGCCTATTAACCCATTACGATTGTAGGCTATTTGCATCTGATTATTCCATTAGGATAATAGAATATATAATAGACCTCAAATTGACCCATGTTGATGGACAAGGATTGTGAACAATCACACAAAAACAAAATCCCAGAAAAGCAAGGAGGGTCAGGATGGGCTTTGCAGCCAATACTGGACCAACTCACCGAGCACGATTGAGAGCCTGATGTTTTTCTGAGACATGTGTGCTATGTGACATATGACATGTGTGTTGGCACTGTGCCAACACATCACAAGATATGGATGTCAGAGCTCAGATCGCATACAATCGATCAGAGCTCAAAATGTGCATCTTCTGCAAGACCAAATGACGCAAAATGTGTCACTGCTCGGTTAAGAGAGAATGGCAGTATGCTCCTGACTTTTGAGATGGCATTGCTGAATCAAGTTTGTCCCCACATCAAAATATAAGTGTGAATCTTGTTTAACGAAAATTGTTCACACTAGCTGTCTCAGCTGCTTCTTACACCATTTCTAGACTGCCAGATTGTCATAATGTCAACAGCCATTGTGCTGCTTCCTCACCCTAGCATTCCAGCATGAATTTCATAGGCAGTGATGATGGCTGGGTATGATCTACTTGAAACTACATGACAATCTGCTGCAAATGTAGCCTGCATTAGATCGCGAATATTCCTGTTTAGCTATGTCAACTTCTACACTTATGCTAGTGCTTGAAAGAGGCGAAATGGAATATCACTGAACTTCTGATGTCCCTACCTCAGGGGAGGACTCAGGAAAGGCAACCTCTGTGATGGACTGATGCTGCAGCTGCTGGATATGAGAAACCCTGCTTTCCCATACCTTCCTTGAATACATATTTTCCCTCTGACTTGCTTCACCTTTGTCTACCTCAGCATAACCACATGGCACAGTCAATGCTGTTCTATATCAGGAAGTTGTATCCACAGTGGGCACTCGTTTTTATCATGGGTACAGAAATTGTTGGATGTCTTGGCATTTACAGCAGTCAATGTCAAACAATTAGCAAAACTAACCTGGATCTATGACTTCCTTGAAGCCAGCTCCTTTTGTTTTTCATGAAGGAGACCTTGTTGTTGCTTTTTCACAAAAACTCATCCATTACCTTCCTTTTTCGTCCTCTAACTTTTCATGGCACTCACCCAGGAGTTGCATGGGCCATATGAATTCCATCATATTCTCAGCTTCATCAGTTGGCCAGCTGATATACACAGGGCAAAAAGAACATTTTTGCATGCATGTGCCACTACTCACCAGATCAATGTACACTTTTTATGAAAGACAATGCATCTCTCTTTGTCCGCAAAACATTGTCTGGTGGTTCATGCAGTTCAAACAGGCATGTGCCACAGCTGTCACTTCTGCCTGGGTTTAAATCCCATAATTGCAGAATGCACCTCACACAGCTCTCCACAACCCACCATGTGCAAAGCCCAGTGTTGAATTCCTATTGTTCTCCACATACATCACATGTCTCCCCTGAGATGCACTCCAGCATGTGCCTCATCTTCCCTCTTTAAACTTTAACATCCTAGAAACCTACTGATGCTGGATCACCTAATATCATCACATTACCAAAGGAGACTACATCATGTGCTGTGTTAATGTCAAGTAGGTGGTATGGTTGTAAACAGTGAGTATCTTGTATATATGTGGCATCCAGGTGCTTGCATTAATGAGCATATAATATGCATATGATGCATATTGCATATAATAATGCATATAATTGCATAGAATAAGCCTCTGGGGCACATTGAAAAAAAGCATGCATGGGCTGAACTTGTTGAAGCTTACCTAGCAACCTCTTCTTGCATGATTTCTTTTGGAAATCACATATAAGCAACATTTTCACTTTCTAAAAGCATGCCACTTAGCATTCACACCCCAGATAGGTATTATTGGAGTTTAAAGTAACCACCAGACAAGTTTTACACACACATTTTACCTCCATGAAGCACACAAAGTGGTTAGGTTTGGTACAGTTAGGTTAGGTTAGTCTTTTGTTGTAAGTGAGATAAATTTGCCAAAAAACTTGTTGGTTTTGACAAATAAATTTTTTTTTCTCTTCAAAAGCAGTCCAGGCTAGCTTAGGTTAGGTTAGGTTAGGTTTTGAATGTTATTTTTTTTATTAAAAAAAACTTTGAAAAGTGTACATTGAAAAAAAGCATTTGCTTTCTGGCATGGGAGATTAGGCTAGGTTAGGTTAGGTTATGTTAAATTTTTTCTTTGTTTTTAACATTACTTTTTATGCTATATTACCCAACTCCAAGCCACTTTTTGGGTGATAAATTCCAAACAAAAAGTATGCATTTGCAGAAGAAATGAGTGGTTTCATCATGCTTAGCACATTCATAAACATTGCATTAAAAAAAAGAAATTCCAAGAAATAAGAAATTACCTTAAACTGCAAATATACCACAGATAATGCAGACACCTTTGGTGCCACAACAGAATTAGGCAATCCAACAGTTTGCTTTATTTGATTCAACATCAGTAGAAGTTGATTATGCAAATGACCTAGATATGCATCAAACTGAAGTACAAATCCATCACAGACCTGCTGGTTGGTATTTCACATGGCCAAAAACATGTAGATATACTTGTTAATACTGCCAAGCCATGTGAATTAGCAATGAACCCCAACAAATGTGCAGTTCTTCAAGCACACTGTGGCTCATATTACTGGAATAATCTTGGCCCTTATGCACATTATTACCTATATGGAATTTAGGTAATCTTTGTGGACTTACTTAGGCATCACAGTAGATAGAAACTTCCATCAATGCATCACTGGTACTGTCCAAAAAAATGGAAGTCTGGCCAGCAATTTACTAAGTCCTACTTGATGCCATTCTCCTGAATACATTTTTGTTAGACCCTGTGCATTACTCATCAGACCTATCTTGGAGCTTTCCTATGTGTTTGAAATACAGCATACATAGGTGATTTAAGACAACTAGTCATAAAGTCATAAAGTCATAAAGTGTTAAGGCTTAATAAGAGCCACAGGGGCCCATCTGGGTTAAGCCTATCTGGAAAAGGTACTAGAAATGTACATACTCTCACCCCAATCAATCCCTTATCTCAAGTTCCTAGGAAGCTATATATTGCAGCCTATCTAGCACCAATTCACCTGCTATTGCATAACACACTCCCATTGTGCTACCATAGACAATTCCTCAGTATCACATCCTGAAGGAAGGTACTGAATCCACTGCTAGCTACACCCTATATAAAGTTATAAAGCATTTATACTTAATAAGAGACTCACTTGCTATTGCATAACACACTCAACAATTACAAACTCCTCCAATCATACACATTGTGCCACCACAGACAATCCCATCAGTATCACATCCCGAAGGAAGGTGCTGAATCCACTGCTAGGTACACCCTATATAAAGTTATAAAGCATTTAGACTTAATAAGAGACTCACTTGCTATTGCATAACACTCAACAATTACAAACTCCTCCCATCATACCCATTGTGCAGTACATTTTTATTAAAAGGTGTTTTTGGAATCTTTGGGTTTTTTAACGGAATATGATGTTTATGAACGTGATTCGGAAGATGCGATCATTCGTTTTCTCCGTAAATGCTTATGTCTTGGTTAATCTTAGCATTAATATCTATAATGCACCATATATGCCACACTGCTGCTCTTTGTTGCATAATTTGTCCATCCCTCACCTGGCACTTCTCAGACGTGATTAAAGGGACATTCAACACTTCTCGCAGTTGATTCAACACTTTTTCACGTAGAAAATGCTTCATTTCCACCTCTTTGCCACATAGATGACACACCACTACTATTCCACCATAATGCCGAAAAAAACTAAACATACAGCACGGCTCAGAGAGCAGCCGGCTTCTGCTCAGTCTCGTCTTGCCTCACGACTTCCAACAAATAGTATAATTCATAATTAAATAGGAAAACCTAACCTAACCTAACCTAACCTAACCTAACATAATACAATCTACTCTTATCTAAACTAATATAAATTCATATTATAATTTAAAAACACAAGCGTAATATTTATCGTGACGTCTTCCATACACACTCCTCGAGCTGTGCTCTGCTTAGTTTTTTTCTCCGTTCTGGTGGAGTAGTAGCGGCGTGTCATCTATGTGACAAAGAGGCGGAAATGAAGCATTTTCAACATGAAAAAGTGTTGAATCAACTGCGTGAAGTGTTGAATGTCCCTTGAATCACATCTGAGAAGTGCCAGGTGAGGGTGGATAAATTATGCAACAAATAACAGCGGTGTGGCATATATGGCGCATTATAAATATTATCGCTAAGATTAACTGAGACGTAAGCATTTACGGAGAAAACGAATGATCACATCTTCCAAATCACGTTCATAAACATCGTATTTTGCAAAAAAAAATCCACAAAATTCCCAAAACAACTTTTAAGAAAAAAAATACCCATTGTGCTACCATAGACAATCTCACCAGTATCACATCCCGAAGGAAGGTGCTGAATCCACTGCTAGGTACACCCTATATAAAGTTATAAAGTGTTTAGACTTAATAAGAGACCCAAGGGCCCATCCAGTTAAGTCTGTAAATGGAAGATAATATAAGCCTGGTAAAAAGACCCTCCCAACCATCACACATCCTGAAGAACCAGTCCTCCAATGTCCCACACACCTATCAATGCCTACCTACCATAGCTTTCCAGCCCTATTTCCCTGATCTCTCTTAACACATGTGGATTGAATGCCTTATCAATAATTTTCAGACTGCATCCATGCCTGCTTAAAGGGGTCTGTGCCATGCACACTTACTTAACATACATTTCACCCCATCCATCACAAATTAGAACTCAAAAACAAGAATTTCCTGTCTAAAAAATTTATCCACCCTACTTTTAAATACATTCAATGAGGAACTCCCCATAACATCAGCAGGCAGCCCATTCCACTGATCAACAACCCTTTGACTGAAGACCTGTTGTCGCTTAACTGTCCTACACCTCAACTTGTCTAACATGAATTAATGACCCCTATGTGATACTCTAAACTGAAGAGCACCATTTAAATTGACCTGATCTAGTCCTTTAACAATTTTGTACATTTCAATCATGTCCCCCCTTAATCTCCTATACTTGAGTGAGTACATATCTAATGCCACAAGCCTTTCTCCATATTCTAAGTTACCTATTCCACTGATGAGTCTAGTTGCTTTGCACTGCGCTTTCTCTCTAACTTGTCTATATCTTTTTCTAGGTAGGGGCCCCAAGCTTGTACAGAATATTCCAAGTGGGGTTGCACATATGCTAAGTAGTTTTTTCATGACTTCCTTGCTCTTATACATCACACTTCTATTAATGAGTCCTATTAAATTAATAGACTATTAATGAGTCTATTATTAGTCAGTACAAAGAAGGTGGACACAGGGCATAAGGGGACAGAAGGCCTGGATTAGGGTGCCAGATTGCAAAAACTGGATGTGTACTTGGTGAAAGGTAGACTGATTCTAGCAGACATTATCAATGTTGGAAGATTTTTTTCATGGCCATTCTGCCATCAAGATCTGCGACATTTGAGCTGGCACCATCAGCAAACACACATGGACTTTCACTGAAATTTGGTCACAGATGTGCATCACTGGATTGCAGAAAAATATAATGTAGCATCAGATACTGTACCACATAGAAATTATTAACTAATGATGTAGTAACCTTAACAAACCTGGCTGAATTTCAAGCTGCATGGCACTGAAATCCCTGCACATTGCTGTATGAATCTAATAAATATATTATGATTAGCCATGATCAAATCCTAATGAAACTTGGAAGAGTAGCTCTATTTCTTTGCATTTCATTTTGCTGAACTCACATTTAAAATATTGTATCACAACTATCTACTACCAGAGGTAGTGGCAAATCTAGGTATGTAAATTATACTGAAGGTACACATCCCAGTTCATGTTACTTACCCTGCCTATCTGAAAATTAAATTTTTCTCCAACCTGGGGGATCAGCGTACCTGCTGATACTGCTCCCCTTGATTGTGATTAGCCACAGAACCCATCTCAATATCTGGGTGACATGAAAGCCCCATAACACATCTCAATAGGCGGTTTTGCAGCGGCAATTTGCTCTCCCATCCAATCGCTTTTGATCCTTCCAGGTCATTCCTGGCTTCAACTAAAACATTCCAGACAAGAGCTAAAAAAGTACATTGGAGAACATTTAATGTCAATAAGAATTGGTTTCATCAATTTTCTCAGCTTTTTCATCAACAAAAATTGTTGCTTGGTGTTGGGAATAAAAATATGTTACACAGATTGTTTATAGTATAATTTTCCTTAAACCATTTTATATTCAAAAACACATATCCCAATAGACGGCAGGTAACAAATCGGTCGGTGCACGAGCATCCTACTCGTGGGGTGTTTTGTGAATATATATTAGTTGTGCAGTGTGACCTTGTCGGGAGTATCAGGTATGGATTTATAAGCATGGTTGACATCGATTAAATATACTTTTGTTATCAATTTCTCTATCATTGCTCAGGAAGTTGGCTTATAACCACATCCTTCCCTAATTTAACCATGGTGCCAATTTATCATCTGGCAAATTTAATTTTACTTATTTTAATTTTAAGTTTAATTTTACTTACTTCAGCAGTGTCGACAGTAAAACCTATTTTGTTATTAAAACTCGTGAGAATTAGACTTGGTGGTCACTTTTAATTTATGCGGATCATTATCCCATGTCTTCTCCCTCTATCCTGTTCCTGAGTCCACATGACCTGAGAGCAAAAAGCCACTGTAAAACCACCTAATCTCTGGGTGACATGAAGGCTTTCTTTACCTTTTGGCCGACACATACTGCCAAGGTTAGTGATTTGTAAAGAGGTGTACAGTGACGTCACAGGAGTCAGGGAAGTGACGTCACAGGAGTTGGGTGTCGATGTGCTAGGTTAGGTTAGCTTAGGTTAGGTTGGGTTGGGTTATGTTAGGTTGGGTTAGGTTAGGTTAGGTTAATTTAGGTTAGGTTATGTTCGTAAATGACATCGACATCCGACTCCTGTGACGTCACTTCCTTGACTCCTGTGACGTCACTGTACACCTCTTTACAAATCACTAACCTTGGCAGTATGTCGGCCGAAAGGTAAAGATTACCGACATGAAACTCAAGAATTTGGGGAGCCAGCCAGGTGGGAGAGTAGGGAAAGCTGGATTAGGCCAGATCAGGTCAATCCTGGTTAGGTGAGGTTAGATTATTTTTTGGTAAATGTAAATTATCTTTCATTATATACCCAGATAGGTAGTATGGTATTATTGTGCATTAGTGCTCATGGGACAAGTTTTACCACATTTTAGGACCTCCCTGAAGCAAACAAAACAGGTTACATTTGGTTTGGTTAGGTTAGATTTTTGTTTTAAGTTGGGCAATTCTGAGAAAAATTGTGGCACCAGGCAGATGATAGGCTAATTTCAATTTATTCCAGCCAATTCCACAGGGTCAGTGATAAATCTCTCAATTTGAGGAGGCACAATGCCCAAGTGCCCACCCAGTGTTGTTATCTATGGTCTTGCAGCTTGTTGTGAACACATTAACAGTACAAAAGCAAAGGAAATCAAGTTCATAGTTCAGAGTTCAATAGTTCATATCAATATTGGCATACCAACCTTTCAACTTTTAATGAATGCTTATTTTTTCTCGAGTTTGCAGGTATTGTTCCAACTGAATATATTAGCTCCATAATCCAACTTCTAATTCAAAAAGTAGAGACAACCGAATGCACACACAGCATGATCAAACCAATTGACTTTCGCACAATCCGCCTTGGCACAATCTAAAACCCGCGCCATTGGGCTCAACAGCAACAGTCATCGCAGGGGAGGGTCTAAAAAATGAAGGGTCTATAAAAACAGACACCATCTCACTAACACCGTTTGACAGACACCATCTCGCAGACATGGCGGATCTCGGAAACCGCTGGCTCAATCTTCATGAGACCTACACCAAACGATAGCCCGTGTGCTAGAGGTGTGTGGTTTTGACTTTCGTGACCCTGGGTCAGCTCAAAGGTCACCAAATTTCCGAAAAACAAAACATTGGACTTACAGACCAGGCC
This sequence comes from Ashinkailepas kermadecensis, assembly GCA_034440615.1. NCBI lineage: Eukaryota > Metazoa > Arthropoda > Thecostraca > Neolepadidae > Ashinkailepas > Ashinkailepas kermadecensis. Next base: position 7,160 of record JAOTOM010001405.1, on the reverse strand, counting down.
GATCTCCGCAACCGCTGGATCGATCCTAATGAAACTTTCACTAAACGATCGGCCGTGTGCCAGAGGCGTGCGGTTTGAACTTTCGTGACATTGGGTCAGGTTAAAGGTCACCAAATTTCCGAAGAAAAAAAATTGGACTTACAGACATGGCCGATCTCGACAACCGCTGGATCGATCTTAATGAAACCTCCACCAAACGATCGGCCGTGTGCCAGAGTAGTGCGATTTGGACTTTCGTGGCCTTGGGTCAAGTCAAAGGTGACCAAATCGCAGAAAAACCAACAAATATTCTTCGCTGACATTAGAGTACTGCGCTGAATTCACTAATTGCTGAGTGATAGCTTTGTATTGATATGTGTCATATATGTTTGTTTCAGATGTGCGTGGTCATTGGTATTCAATAGAAGATGCACCAAATGACCCACGGGTTTATCTATGACCACGCACATCGACAAACAGAAACACAGCGCGCCCAACCACAACAACACTAGCCCGTGCCACAACACCAAATGACCCACGGGTTTATCTAGACATGGCCGATCTCGGCATCCGCTGGATCGATCTTAATGAAACCTTCACCAAACGATCGGCCGTCCGCAAGAGTCGTGCGATTTGGACTTTCGTGACTTTGGGTCAGGTCAAAGGTCACCAAATCGCCGAAAAAAACACAATTTTGGGCTCACGGCCGACCGCTTGGTGAAGGATTCATGAAGATCGAGCCAACGGTTGTCGAGATCGGCCATGTCTGTAAGCGAAAAAAAAATTGTTTTCGACTATTTCGTGACCTTTGACCTGCCCCAAGGTCACGTAAGTCTAAATCGCTCGCCTCTGGCACACGGCTGACCGTTTGGTGAAGGTTTCATGAATGTCGAGCCAGCGGTTATCGAGATCGGCCAGTCTGTAAGACAATTTTTTTTTGTTTTTCGACGATTTGGTGACCTTTGACCTGACCCAAGGTCACGAAAGTCCAAACCGCACGCCTTTGGCACACGGCCGATCGTTTGGTAAAGGTTTCATGAAGATCGAGTAAGCGGTTGCTGAGATCGGCCATGTCTGTAAGCCAAAAAATGTTTTTTTTTCTCGACCATTTGGTGACCTTTGACCTGACCCAAGGTCACGAAAGTTCAAACCGCACGCCTTTGGCACACGACCGATTGTTGGTGAAGGTTTCATGAAAATCGAGGTGGCGCTTGCCGGGATCGGCCATGTCTGCTAGATGGTGTCTGTCGAACGGTGTATGTGAGATGGGGTCTGTTCCCGTGGCTCCACCAGAAGGAACTCAGTGAAGGTTAGTTGAGGCTAGTTGAGACTTTCCCACGGGAACTACCAGTAGAGCATGGTGGAAAAATTACCTGACAGCGGTGTGAATTCCGCGACAAAAAGGAAGCGTTTGGCGCTGTATCATAAATTGGCCAAATTGCTCCTCAAATGTTTGTCCAGATGATCGCACAAGGTATATAGTATGCCTTGTAATACAAAGTCCCAAATTTGTCGTCATTTCTGGCAATGTACGTGTCCTCAGGGACTGCGGGGAGCACAGATGTTCTTTTCGCTACAGAATGAACCAAGCTATGGGATGAACCAGGTAATCTCTCTTCCCTCTCGGTTGAGCACTAGGCATCGTCTCCCCCGTTTCGCAGTTGGTTACAGCCTGCCTTCTTAATGTACAACATATAATCTGGTGTCTGGACCCGCCGGGCTCCCTGGGCCCCGAGGCGTTTCTCTACCCGATGCTGACTTTTCCCCATCTCAACTTGTTCGACCTCGTCGATCGGGCTCGAGTGGGGTTTTAGTCGGCGCCGCATTGCGGCACGGGGACTGCGGCGGATCCGGCCGGTAGAGTAACATCTTCCCCTTATGCCGAATAACGTCGATCAAAGGCCACAGAAAGGATGTTTGTGTGGTCTGCATCTGTTACTTCGATTATTGTTCATAGTTGTAATTTCATATTTCCTTTGCGAAGGATGATCCTGGTATTCAGTTGATACGTGATTTTTTTTATGTTAATGGCTTTCTTAAGATTCGCCAGGAGAAGCAGACCACCACGAGCATTATCCCGCAGCGAACGTCATCAAGCACGCTGGTCAAGAAAGAACCCGCAGGGATCTCGTACCGCTCCACCCGTCCGTCGCTCACCAGGAAGCCAGAAATGGCAAAACCCAGGCCAAGATCCGTGATTATAATCACGTGGAACCTATGGGTTCCACGGAGCCGACCCGGGAGTCACCAGAGTTCGGGTTGATACTGATGCGGCCGCAGCGAGATGTCCGCTGTCCGCGCTCAGCCAGGTGCGCGCTAGGGGAGGGCGGGACGGCACCTCCGGAGTTATCCAGAGGACGCGCTCAGGAGTCGAACGTCAGGGGATAAGCTCGCAGTGTGGCGAAGCAAGTTACGTTAAAGCGGTGGGTCCAGGAGATTACCGCTCAAAGCCATTTTTGTGTGTGTGATAAAGAGATATCAAGGGAAAACTCAGGATGCACGCATCAAGCTTACACATCCGAGGTAGGTGTTGAATCCTACCCCGGAAGCGCCCGCCTAGTGCATGCACCTAGGGTGAAAAACCCCCGACAATATTGGGGAGTAGACGAACAAGTGACCATGATGGCGGAAACCCATTTTGAGACCTACTATATTTCTTCTATTAACTGAGTTTCAGTAATAAAATCGAGAACTTTACTTACCAAGTCTGGGTGGTTGTTCCCGAGTAGATTGCTGATATTTGCATCAAGGTTGCATCAGTAGCGCAACCAGGGGGGAAGGGGCCATGCCCCCCCCGAAATTTTTGGGGCCCGCTCCGAGCCAGGGGCCCGCTTCGCGGGCCCCTGGCTCGGAGTGGGCCACCCTACTCAGAGCCCTGGCTAGGGGCCCGCGAAGCGGATCAGTGGCTCGAATCAGGGGCCCTATGAACCAATTGAAAATCTGGGGGCCCGTTTTAACCAGGGCCCGCCTCGAACCGGGGCCCCTGATAAAGGAAAAGTGCTTTTATTTCTGCGAAGTTTTACAAACATAGGGGCCCGCTCAAAAGTAAGTGCATGTTTTCCGCAGACTTTTTTAAAACATGAGGGGGGCCCGCTCTCCAACCCTGCCCCCCCGAACTGAAATCCTGGTTGCGCTACTGGGTTGCATGCCTGCAGGTAGTTTTCTATGAGCCGTCTTTGCGTGCGATGTTTTGGGCAGCTGATTAATATGTGCTCTACTGTCAGGCGAACATCACACTCATTGCAGAGCGGAGGCGAGGAACGATTCAGAAGGTGGCCATGAGTCAGTCTCGTATGGCCAAGCCGCAGCCAAGCCAGGGTCACCTCCACTCTCCAGTTCACGACTGTTTTGCGAGCTGGTGGATCACGGGGCCAGAGTCGGTTTGATGTTGTAAAAATGGCTGGAGTGCGTGGTTCTCCATTCATTGTGTAGGTAGTTCGCGAGACACATTTTTGTTTCATGTAAGACATCGGAGAGCGCAAGGGGAATATCTAGCGGCGTCGGTGAGAGAATGGATTCGTTCGCCAGGGTATCAGCTCGTACATTTTCCGATATTCCAAGATGTCCAGGGATCCATCAGAAAATAACATTCTGCGAAGGAGGAAGAGAATGCCACATTTCGATCAGCTCCAACACATAAGGGTGTTCGATGTTGTGATGTCTTTGTAGTGCCTGTAAGGAGGCTCGGGAGTCTGTACAGATAACTGCCTGAGCAATGCCGACTTCTTTGATATGCGACAAAGCGATTTTCATTGCATATAGTTCAGAAATGAAAACGGTGGTGAAATTAGGGAGTCTCGTGCCGAAGCGGAAGTTCCGGCCCACAGCGGCTGCACCAGCATTTTCGCCGTGACCAGAGCCGTCGGTGTAGAAAAACTCATAATCACTATGTACACCTTTGTACTCATTGAAAGACGCTCACACCTCAAGGTCCGTGGTCTGTGACTTGTTGAAGTGGAAGAGATATTCGATGGGTAATGTGTTGTAAAGCCAGAACGGAAACAGACGAGGTTTTGTTGCAATGGAAAGCGGTGACATTCCCAGCGTTGCAGCAGCCACTTCAGCGAGCCTTGCTACGGTGTTGATTGGTCTTAGGTGCCTTCTGTGGCTTGGAGCCTGACCCGGTCTGAACGCTGAAGATGCTGGATGGTTTCGTGTGCTCTGGACCTGATACCTGTATCGGATTATGGAAGATATTCGACGGTCCGATAAGGACGGAAGATTCAGATCCACCCGCAGCGCGGATACCGGAGAGGTTCTGAACGCTGCTGCTATAACACCAAGGCACGATGATTGGATTGCTTCAAGGCGTTTTCCTAGAGAAGGTGCTGTCATCGAGAAAACGAAAGAGTTTCATTCCAGTACCGATCTAATTAGCCCAATATGAAGCGTTGTAAGTGTTTTTCGATCGACACCCCAGGATCGTCCTGTAAGGCATTTTAAACATTCAGTCGTAACAGACAACGATTTCTTATGTTTTCTACATGCCTGCGGAAGGTGAGACGGCTGTCTAGAGTAACCCCGATAAATTTGTGTGAAGATACTGTAAGACGGCTTACATTTTCAACACGGCGTTTCACGCAGTCGCCATGCGGCGGCCCGACACGAGACATCCAGCCGCCGCGACCGGAAACCCGTGGCAGGTGCGGAGAAATTTGTGAAAAGCCAGCGCAAACACGAA
>JAOTOM010001404.1:0-67592 GCA_034440615.1 Ashinkailepas kermadecensis | reverse complement strand
AAATCAAACTAGCGTTGGCATGCTTTCCTGCCTTCTTCACAACAAAACGGACTGTAGATCGCGAATGTCTATAGAACTAAAAATGTCTCAGCTGTAGTAAATTCCCAACTTCGTTACAACTTACCATGAGCGTACTTTTAGGCCGTCTGTGGACATCTCAGCCTGCAATTCAAGATCTGTACCGGATGTATCCGGGGCAGGCATGCTTTGAAGAGTGAGCGTGGACATCGCACGCTCTCTAGATGCTCGGAGGACTGAGCTCATAAACGATGAAGCTGATAGTATGGCAACGAGTGAGGTTGGTGTTCAGTTGGTGTTGGTGTGGTGATGGTATGAATGCTGATACAAATATTTGCGCCCATAATGTGAAAGATCATGGCAACAAAACAACACCTCTTTAAAGAGTTCGGTAAGCAACCTTCGTTCAAAGGCGTGTTTTCAAACTCGTCGCTCCGTAGACTTGCTAAGGAGTGTTTCTGCACCACATCGGTTCATTAATACTTCACTAAGGGTGCTTGTTGACACCCATTATGGTAATTGTGTTATGGTATGGTATAGTGTTGTGTTATGTAGTGTGCTATGCTATGGTAGTTGTGTTATGCTATGGTAGTTATATTATGCTATGGTAGCTGTGCTATGTTATGGTAGTTGTGTTATGCTATGGTAGTTGTGTTATGGTAGTTGTGTTATGGTAGTTGTGTTATGCTATGGTAGTTATATTATGCTATGGTAGCTGTGCTATGTTATGGTAGTTGTGTTATGCTATGGTAGTTGTGTTATGGTAGTTGTGTTATGGTAGTTGTGTAATGCTATGGTAGTTGTGTTATGGTAGTTGTGCTATGGTATGGTTATGGTATGGTAGTTGTGTCGCATTGTCGCCTGACGAGTTGATCCAGTGTCGCATTGCAGCCAGGGCATGACGCGGCCCAATGTCGACACAGCGCCGGTCTGCTGCTGCCGCGCTGGTACAGCTGATGGTCGGGCGGCGGCGGCCCGGCCGGTGGCCCGGCCAGTGGCCCGGTCGGTGCAGCGTTCTCCCGGTGCAGTGTCGCGCCGGCCGATCCTGCAGTCTGCGCGTCAGGGTCGCCGGGCTGGGGCGCCACCGACAGGCGGATTTGTGACGCGATACGGCCACTGCCGCTGTCCCCGCGTGACGGGCGCCGGTCATTGTGTTCCTGGGACCAGCCGCGGCCGGCCGTGGGGCCGGTGATGCTCAGTTAGCTCTGTTGTCAGTTGTCAGACCGGTGATGCTTGGCTCTGTTGTCAGTTGCCAGACCGGTGATGTTTGGCTCGGTTGTCAGTTGCCAGGCCGGTGATGTTTGGCTCTGTTGTCGGTTGCCAGACCGGTGATGCTTGGCTCTGGTTCCAACGTGTTTTGCTCTTGTCAGACCGGTGATGTTTGGCTCTGTTGTCAGTTGCCAAACCGGTGATGTTTGGCTCTGTTGTCAGTTGGCAGACCGGTGATGTTTGGCTCTGTTGTCAGTTGGCAGACCGGTGATGTTTGGCTCTGTTGTCAGTTGTCAGACCGGTGATGTTTGGCTCTGTTGTCAGTTGTCAGGCCGGTGATGCTTGGCTCTGTTGTCAGTTGGCAGACCGGTGATGTTTGGCTCTGTTGTCAGTTGTCAGACCGGTGATGTTTGGCTCTGTTGTCGGCTGGTAGTACCCAGTTTGGAACGCTTACCAGCTCTCAGTAAGCAGAGCTGAGTGTGGAGCTGACGAGACGCGTTTGCGTATTTCACACCCGATTATGTCGTTGTCCATTCTCACGCGCACATTGTGGCCAACACGTCGTCACCCTGTGATGCAGGATTGGGCGCCTTGCCATGCAGGATGTGGTAGCCAGGACCAACTGTCATACGTTAACAATGTGAAGCCCTCGGAGAGCAGCTCGCCTATCGCTGCACAATAATGCCTCCGAATTATCATGAAGTACAGTTCGCAACTTCAATGTTAAACAGCGTTTTGCTTACGTTGGAATCGATGCAAAACAATTTACTTCTAGCCAGTGGCGCAGCCAGGATTATTTTTCGGGGGACCAACACCGAAGGGGTGCACCCTCACCTAGGTTGCCCAAATATTTATGACGGGGTTCCCCATACCTATGGATAATAATGTTGGGCAGCGGGAAGGGGTACGCTCCGCAGCTTCCCTAATTATATTGTGCAGACAAGAACAATGTTTGTGGATGCACATATTTCGTTTATAGGTGTATATGCACACATAAAGAAATATACAGCTACATCCCTGGTGTCTATGGCACTTCAGCGCAGTAATTTTTTTAGGGCAAGTCACTCACTCGCTCATTCATTTTTGATCAGCGTTCAGTCACTCCCATTTCAACGTTAATTCGAAATCATTGGACACAATAGATGCAATCACCATTGAGCATATATTACCGACTACCTGTCTAGGAGACCTAAAAACCTAAAACATTTTTCTTCCATAATCACGCCTGGGGTTTTAGCCAATTTATTTGACAGTCATTAATATATTCTTTATTTTTAGTCGCCTGTCGTTTCGAGGGTCCGACATGTTCAAAAGACGAGACGCATGCCATTCCAAAGCTGAACATGTACTGACTACAAAAATACATCTTTTCATTCGGAATCTACCATCGCCTTTTTCTCGAAAAAAAACGCACTATTGTTCGAATTTGCGAAAGTGCCACCCTTAGTTGGGCTCTCTTGTCTACTACAGATCTGACGAGGCCAGCATTCCCCATGCCTACTGGGGTGAGATGGGATGCCCCATGGCTGCCGGATAGGTGTCCATGCACTGCACAGGAGTGTTCTTACCATAAGATCAGGATGTGCCTATAATTGCTGGAATGTTGTTTTCTTCAGGGGTGCCCAACGACTGCTAGGTGCTCATAAAACTGTTGCGATGATCTCACAATAGCTGGGGTACCCTTTCTGCGGACTGTAGGGACGTCCTCAGCGGAGTGGGCCACTCTGCACGCTGCAGGAGTGCCCCTACAATGGCTGGGATGCTACTCTTCAGACTGCAGGGTGCCCTACGATGGTTGAGTTGCCATTATGTGGGCTGCAGGGCCATTCTGTGGGCTGCCCCTATAAATGCCGATGTTAGTTAGTTAGTTATTTGGACTTTAGGGCACTTCGACCAGAATTGATCATTCGCGCCCATAAATGCCAATGTGCCCTCTTCAGAGTGCAGTTGAGTGCCCCCACAAAGTTGGAGTGCCCCAATAATGGGTGGGTCTACAGAGTAGCAGTGATTTGGACTGCAGAAGTACTACAATTGCTGGGGAGCCCCTCTTTGCAGCCTGCAGAGGTGACCCTATAACGGCTGGGATGCCCTCTCTCCATGTTGCAGGGATACTTCTACAATTGCTGGGGTGCCCCTCTGCACACCACAGGTGTGCCCTTTTAACAGCTGGGATGTCTCTGCAAATTTCACCGGTGGTCAGTGCCCAGTTCCCCTTCCCATGACTGCGATACTGCTTGTAGCAAGGTCTGGACTGCTAATGTTCCTCGACATCAAGCTGGAAAATGTTTCTTCCGATCGGTGGTTTCCCCGAAAGTAACATCTAGTGTCCGATACAGTCTCATAGACTGAGCAGCCATGTACACTACAGCTCAGATATCATCTCGCCCCTAGGCTCCGTCACGTCAAAATGACTGTGAAGTAATGTACGAGGATTGGACTGGTTCTTTTCCTACAACGCCGATACGACCGTAATATTAGACGCCAAAACATTGACATATGTCCCACTATTTCTGATATATGACGACACCCCTCAGGTCGTCACCAGTTGTTTGGTGTGCGGCACTTTGATGTGGTGAGAGAGAGAGAGAGAGAGAGAGAGAGAGAGAGAGAGAGAGAGAGAGAGAGAGAGAGAGAGAGAGGAGAGAGAGAGAGAGGGAGAGGAGAGAGAGAGAGAGGGAGAGGGAGAGGGAGAGGGAGAGGGAGGGGAGAGGGAGAGGGAGAGGGAGAGGGAGAGGAGAGGGAGAGGGAGAGGGAGAGGGAGAGGGAGAGGGAGGGGAGAGGGAGAGGGAGAGGGAGAGGGAGAGGGAGAGGGAGAGGGAGGGGAGAGGGAGAGGGAGAGGGAGGGGAGAGGGAGAGGGAGAGGGAGAGGGAGAGGGGGGAGAGGGAGAGGGAGAGGGAGAGGGAGAGGGAGAGGGAGGGGGAAGGGAGGGGGAGGGAGGGAGGGGGGGGAGGGAGGGAGGGAGGAGGGGGGGGGGGGGTAGGGGGAGATAGAGAGGTGGAGAGATGCGAGATGGAGATTTGGAGAGGTGGAGAGAGATAAAGGTATATATATATATATATATATATATATATATATATATATATATATATATATATATATATATATTCGTTCACATTGTTCTGGTTCTTGACTTTTCGAAGCAGCAAGGTAGATCATGACTGACCGATGATATTTTGCACCCGGTGTCAATGGGCGGCGGCGGCGGGCGGCTTTGAATTGCTGATAAACATTTAATACAGTGACAGCGGCGTATTGCAGGAGGGGTGGAGACAATGGGGGCACGTGTCGGACACTCCGATGAACGTGTTCGCGTTTAGTAAATGTGTGCCGTCGGCTGTTGCAGTAGTGGAAAATTAATGTTTTCAAGGTACGCGAAATATATTTGGTGTTCGCAGATATGCTTTGTAGTTATATGGGTTAAGCAAATCATATATAGGGCCTGCTATGGTCAGCGGAAGCACAGTTGTCGTCATGTTGTGAAGTGTGTTGAAATAAGTGAGAGAAAGATGAACACGGTCTTGTATTCATCTTCTCGTATCCAATAGTCAGTGATTATTCCGAAATGCGAGTTTTTTTTACCCTAATCAAACACATGTACCTTAATTTATTCCGTGATGCAAAATCTGGATCGTGCCCCCACTCACCCTTAGCGAATGCCTGCACTTGTGCAGTCCCCTCCCCTCGCTTATCAAAATACTGCATGTGGAGTCGCGTTAATTAAAGTAACGGTAAGGTACGATAAATCAGCTCATGAATTAATGTTAAATTAACTATAGAGACAGCCAGTGTCCTGATGAATTGCAAATTGCTTGCTCATTGAGGATGATGCAAGCCACATGCCTGTGCATAATGATGCAAGCCGGAAGCGTTCGGCACTCGCTCAATGAGCAGGGGTTATAGTTGTTGGACAAAGAAGTATTATTTCGCAGGACTGGTGATCCAGGAATTTTCATGGAGGGGGTCTGGTCTGGGGGAGGGAGTTATTTCCTCGGACAGGCGCCACTGCCAAAGTCTCGTCGGGGGCACTTTCGGCACAAAACTTGCTGAGCGTGTTGTAAGGTGCATGCGAGCATACTGAAGGGTCCTTATTCCTCTGAGAGAGGTGTCATTGCCTTAAGAATATGTTGAGCGGGGGAAAGGAAGGGAGAGAGGTGCATTCGAGCCTCTTCGGAACAGCGTCTTTTCTCGTCAGAGGAGCGGCACCTTTCCATGGGGGAGGGGAGCACATGCTCCCAGCGTCCTCTGCACGACCCAGTTTCGCAGACCACCTACGTCATCAATAATTATTGTTGTAATATGGTATATGTTACAACTACGTTATAATATTTGAGCATCGTTTGGTTGTTGATGCTTCGACCTTTCTCGTTGGATTCTGGTCCCCTTGCCTTTGGAAAGTGAGAGACCTCATTCCATTTTGGTCGACCATATGTGATGTATCATCATCATCATCATCATCATAACGTTTATTGCAATTATGTTTCAATTATGTTGGAGAGTGGTCCCCTCTCAGAGTGGTGCAGAAGCACTAGGTGCTTAAATCATGGCACCTATCTGAAGTTGTGGATTGACATTGTAGCAAAATTTAAACATTAGCACACTCTTCACAATCTGATATTTTATAATATATCCCTAACCGCCGACGCCACAGATCACCCGTGAAGCCACCGCCAAATCCAGCATGGGTCGCGACCCCAATTTAGTGCAACTTTAGGCCATTATTAACTGGTTAGCAATGTTAGTTCATGTCAAATCTATGGGTTTCGAATAAAAAGTTGTGAAAATGGCAAGCCACCACCCAACCGTCGTTTTCGCTCAATCCGTCCCCATGTGGCAGGATACGAAGCTTGGTTAGTGGCTGGAATTCTTGAAAATTCTGGCAAAGATGTTGTGAAATGTTGTTGAATAGTTTATTTCGAGGGTCAATGTGATTTGGACAATCTAGAATTAGGTGCCGGACATTTTCGTTTTGGCACCCCGCAAGAACATTCGGGAGATGCACGTTTTTGAATTCGAAATAGATGGGAGTTTAGATGAGACATGTCAACCCGAAGTCTGGTATGAAGTTGCCTTTTTTTATCCAAAAGTGTAGAATTTTGGTGGACTGGGCACACCGAACTGCTGCGTAATCGCTTTCTTGAAGGAGATGTGGGGGAGGCAGCGTGTGCTTTCGCTTAGGCTGTTCCAAAGACGTCCGGTAGCTGGGAAGAACGATTTGTTAAAGGATGATGTATGGTTTGCAGCTAATGTGTGATGGCTTGCGTTACGAAGTTCCCTGCCTATTTCGTGCACACGTGTTTGAGGTATGATAGTACTGATATAGTAAACTAAATGTATGAAGACGACCAACATTGAAGAATACAATCGGAACAAAGACTAAGCTTTTTCGTATTTTTTCTTACTAATAGCGTTCCCTGTAGTTTCCCAGAATAGTTTGATATCCATGTGAAGGGGAATGTTAAGCTGTGCTTGCAGGGGTCTAGGAACAATTTTCAACTCCGGGGGCGGGGGCGACAGTTATCTTTTACTCGGGGAAACAACTTGTTGCCGTCGTTACTTTTTTCATTATAGTATTGCCTCCTTTGTAGGTGAAGGGTCTCCTGTATCAGTTATGGACCTCCTGTGCCAGTGAGAAGCCTATTTTGTGCTGGTCATGGAGCCTTCCGTGTCGAGTAAGAGACTCCCCGTGCCAATATGGGACCCCTATTTCAGTCAAGACCCTCTGTGCCCGTCAGGGGCCTTCTGTATCACTGACGGGTTCTCCTATGCTGGTCAGGGGACATCCTGCGTCAGTAGGGAATCCCGTCCGTGCCGGTCAGCAGCCTCGTTATTTTGTTTTGTTTGATTACATGAAGTTGGGGGAGGGTGAGTTGCCCGCAGAACGTCAGCTCTGCGAGAACACCCAGTTGCTGGACTTAACCGACGCCACCGTTTCAGGACTATCGCCAGTGCCGAAGAACACCAACAAAGCCAGAACAGCTGAGGGGACGTCGACTAATGCGCCCGTCTTCCCCAGACAAACCCATCCGTATTTCATGCGTTGGAACATCGCTCAGAAATCTGGTACCTACGTCAGCGCCGTGTAACGGCAAAAAGTTAAACTGTTAGTGACGTATTCTCCGCATGTTGGCGCCAGGCGTACTAGAGCAGCAGTCAGATTGCCAGGGATAGTTTGCTGCAGAGTACCTATGTTTGCTGTGGCTTAGCCTGTCTTGTGTTCTGCATGATGTAACAATAAATCGGCTTATTTCTGATGTGATGAGCTCTGCCGAAGGTCTCAGCGCATCCCCAGCCGGAGACGTGACCTCCGGCAGGAGCGGATCCAATAATTGTCACGGGGCACTCGTCTGGAAGGGAGCAATTTATTCAGAGTGGCTCCGTCGGCTGAAGATTCATGGGGGGGGGGGGTTATGCACTCGAGCAACTGAATGAGCGCATTTTCCTTCTAAGGGGGCACCTATTCCTCTCAGAGCCTTTGGCTTTGGCTAAAAAATCCGTTGAGGGGGAGTTGCCTCCCTGGGGAAGGGGAGCCTTTTCCCGGTCTCAGAGGGGCGCCATGCACCCAGTGTTCGCCCTCCCCTGTATGAACATCTCACTTCTGGCCGACTGAACGTGGTGCCTGCGACAACTTTGTGGATCTCCAGTCGAATATTTAGTGGACAACACCAATGGCGGCTCATTGCTCCGAGCTCAGCTGGTGGGATTCACACAGCCGGCGGGTCACAACTCGCAGATCTTCGTGTCTGAGAGCTGACACCATGCTCCGTAAAGGTCAGCGCAAGAGAAGTACTCCTCAGCGACGGAACCTGGCGACAACGCAGACCACCGAGGTTGTGCCAGGCTGCAGGCGGTTGTGGTTGGTATTCAAAGTCTGCAGACGGTTCAGTAGTCAACAAACAGCTAGCAGTCGGTTAGCAGCCATGATGTTTTCACATCAAAAGTGAAAACATCCAGTCGGTGCTGGAAAAAAACTGTTATCCATGCCAGCGGCGAAATGATTTCAAGGGGCTACATCGGCTCCCCTGAATGCCAGAACTTCAAAATGCCAATTCAGATTTTTTTTCCTCATAATACTTTGGGCAAAAAACAATATATTTCAAATCAGCGTAACATATTTGGAATCCTATGCACTTACCAAGCCTACATTTCCGTTATAAACGTGGATGGTCCTAAAATATTAAGGTGGTGTACAAGTACCACATCTTAATCCTCGCGGTGAAGGATGACTTGCCTACACCTCGCAGTGAGGGGAAGTGGATTAATTTGATCCATCGCCCACCAATTTACGTCCAAGGCAGGGTAGAGCCGATGCCGCAGACAACATGATGTAGACAACATGATGTAGACAACATGATGTAGACAACATGATGTAGACAACATGATGTAGACAACATGAAGTAGACAACATGATGTAGACAACATGATGTAGACAACATGATGTAGACAACATGATGTAGACAGCATGATGCAGACAACATGATGTAGACAACATGAAGTAGACAACATGATGTAGACAACATGATGTAGACAACATGATGTAGACAGCATGATGCAGACAACATGATGTCCTTGGAATTTTATACTTACTTTTCTGTATCGCTTTTGGTTAATCTTTCAGGCTTGGTCAAACAGGTCAATGTCGGGGTGCATTCAGTCACCCGACTTCGGCGTAGTTTTCGGATCATGTTCGTACTACACTTGCGATTTCGTGCTTATTGATGATGTGCAAACTGAAGACTCGGTCTAGCACACGTAACAAGTGTACGGGTCAGGGTCAAAACCTGGAAATATGTGACGAACTGTTGAAGTTGACAATTTTCTAACCACATAGCACTCACTCAGCAGAAGGCAATCAGTGTCACCGAAGTGAAAATAAATTTATTTTCACCCTTTTTGTGGATTCCCCAAAACAAAAGGTTGACTTGTTTTAATTTCCTAGCATTTTGGATTTAAAAAAATCAAATACAGTTTGGGTACCACAATCACATCAGAAATTAGCCCGGCGTGAAGCATTCCACCCTATTGAGATGGCGCTGGAATCTGAGGAACTGCAGGAAGATACAACAATTTTCCGAAGCTTACCAGTTTTCCAGTTGGGGTCGGGCCCCAAAGATGGGTCCGGACCTCACGATCCCCAGCGGTGGCGACGTCCATGACAATAGTTGCTAGTTTAGCCTGGAGTGCCTGCAATACATGTACCCTCATTACGCACAAGATCATATTCCAGTGGCCTGACCTGATATTAACTTGAATACTGGAACGCCTTTAGAACATCATTGCCGCTACATATGTTTAAAAAGGAATTATTACGATATCGCAGACTGGTGGCTGGGCCCCCTTCCGAGGTTCCGACTCACATATTCCGTCGGGGTGGGAGTGGGGGGCTGCAGAGGTCGGGATATCCCTCTTTTCTTTCTGATGCTTCTCAACTTATGTTCTCCTTGTGTCAACCCTGGCGAGTCTAGAAGTCCGCCAAAATTCCTATATCTTTCACAGAGGCGCGGCCAAAGGGTGCCCCCTTAGCACTAAAAAATGTTTTAGATGAAACGAAACATTTTGATTTTTCCACTCAACACTCAAAATTCGGCGCGCTTCTCGCGCCGAAAACTTTCTCTGCTTCATCACATATCTTTGGGGTCGAGCCCCTCTTAGTAAAATCCTGACAGCACCACTGGTCTTGAAAGTACTACGTAGTTTCGACATCCAAAATTGTATTTTTAGAGGCCCTTATTGAGTTGGGAGACCCATCGAAATTCTGCGTTCCATTCTGTGTCAAGAAGCTGGAGCTGTGCTGCTGATTCTTAGAGTGCTATGATGCCGTGAAAAGCGATCCGTAAGATTCCGAAGAGGAAATTAGCGTGATTGTGAAAAAAATACTTCTTCAAAAACCCGTGGATAATCCTCACAGGTCCCAGGGAACACCCTCCCTCGAACCTGTCATCAATCACCACAATCGAGGTGCCGGCTTAAGCAAAATCCTGTCTGTGCGCCAGCTCTGAGCCCAGCTGTCAACACGGTATTCCAGGTATGATTAGTCTTAATCTCCGATCAAGGGTGTTGATTTCTAAAAATTGTTGTGGAAGGGGGCGGAACAATACATGAAGGCAATGGGCGGCTCTGAATGGATGGGGGAGGGGACACACTCTACAGGGTCCCATGCTAAAAGTTAACATTATTCGGGTGGCAAAGCCAACATTGAGGGTGCACTTGCCCCTTGAAAAGTATAGAAAACAACACCCATGGCTCGGGTACTGTTTTAGCGGATGAACTAAAGCGGATTTAATCGTGCATTTAATCGTCATTAGCTGGTTTAATGCTGAATAATCGGAACCCAGGTCATGATAATCCCTTAGAATAGCTAGTTCATTCTTGACAGAAAGCTGAAACGATCTGGTATCCGGGGCCGCTCAGCCTGTCCTCATATACCGGCCGCCATATTCTGGTCACGTGGTGACACCATGCTAGTGATGAGCGAAAGTGTCGGTAGAATCGCAGGATCAAGTTACCTCCTCTATGTTGCCCTGCAATTTGGCATCCAAAACTGGCAAACATACAGAGGAAATTTCTGTTAATCCCTGATAGAGAGTGTATAGTCTGAATATCGTAGTGAAATAAAATACTTTTTCTCATCGCAAATGATCAGGCATTGTTCAGCAATTTTTAGGTTGCACAATTAGGTGCAAGACCAAATATGAAGACTTCAAAACAACTATTCTCTTGGCAGTCTTGCAGACAGTGTCAGACTACCTTACTACAACGACCAAGACATCTTGATACGACTGAACTATCGTAGCACACGATACTACTGCGCTATATTGATAGTGTGCCGTTCGATGCCGCTGACTACGCTGACATTCCCACTGTGCCACGTCAACTGAGCTGTGCTCGACGTTGCTAACAGTGCTGACATTCCAGCTGGCCAACATTTGAACACTGCTTGTAGGTGCTAAGCCGTGTGCATGAACTGTCTCGTGTGGTGGGAGGTGGAGTCGCCCACGCGTGGTGACAGGGATTGGACCCTGCCATCATGTGGCAGGAGGTGGAGTCGCCTACGCGTGGTGACAGGGATTGGATCCTGCCATCATGTGGCAGGAGGTGGAGTCGCCTACGCGTGGTGACAGGGATTGGATCCCCTCTTTTTGGAGGAGGTGGAGTCGCCTACGCGTGGTGACAGGGATTGGATCCTGCCATCATGTGGTAGGAGGTGGAGTCGCCTACGCGTGGTGACAGGGATTGGATCCTGCCATCATGTGGTAGGAGGTGGAGTCGCCCACGCGCGGTGACAGGGATTGGATCCTGCCATCATGTGGTAGGAGGTGGAGTCGCCCACGCTGTGGAGAGGATTGGATCCTGCCATCACGTGGCAGGAGGTGGAGTCGCCTACGCGTGGGGATCTGATCCTGCCATCGTGTGGTGGGAGGTGGAGTCGCCTACGCGTGGTGACAGGGATTGGATCCTGCCATCATGTGGTAGGAGGTGGGGTCGCCCACGCGCCGTGACAGGCATCGGATCCTGCTATCGTGTGGCAGGAGGTGGAGTCGCCCACGCACAAGGCAGGGATCTGATCCTGCCATCGTGTGGTGGGAGGTGGAGTCGCCCACGCGCCGTGACAGGCATCGGATCCTGCTATCGTGTGCCAGGAGGTGGAGTCGCCCACGCACAAGGCAGGGATCTGATCCTGCCATCGTGTGGTGGGAGGTGGAGTCGCCCACGCGCCGTGACAGGGATCGGATCCTGTAAGCTGCAGGGCTCGCCAGAGCGTGCCGCCGGCCGGCCGCGGCTTAATTGTCAGCAGGTGCCAGCTCACAAAGTCCTCTGGACGCATTTTGCAAGACATTGTGCATACTTGGCAGAATGCAATGAGCGCTTTCCGTTTGTTTGTTTAGGCGCTTCGGCCTCCTCAGGCCATTTCGCGCCGTTGATAAAAAATGAATATGGCATTAAATCGCAAAAATCAGTGTATAATTCCTGGAACAATTTGGTTTCTCGTAGAAAAAAGAAAAGTAGCTTGATAAGAGATGGGTGGTCGTCCCCCAACAATGAGGGCAAAGAGAATGGAATGTTGTGTGTGTGGCAGTAATCGATAAGTTGTTTTCTAGGGCCATGGTATTGCGGGCAGTATAGTAATATATGTGGGACTGTAATGTGAGTGTTACATGATGGGCATGAAGGCCGAGGTGAAGCAGAATAAATAAATCGATGTGTGAGGTAAGTATGTCCTATGCGGATGCGCGATAGGACTTTTTCTTCGTGGCGGTTGATGTGAAATGATGGCGTCCAAATATCGATGACTGGTTTAATGTTCCGTAATTGGGTATGGTTTGTGTTTTATGTCCATGTTTGGTTCCAAAATTGCCGAATGTTCTGTCGTATTGTTGATTTAATGGCGTCAAAATGTGGTGGGATTTCTGTGATGTGTGGTAATTGTAATGGTTGTTTTGCTAGATGATCTGCTTCCTCGTTTCCTGGGATGCCGCAGTGACTGGGCACCCACAGGAAACGGACCTTCACGCCCATCAGATGAAGTGTTTCTAGTGATTCATAAATATAAATATGGCAATGATGTGAAAAAGAAAGTGACGAAAGAGATTGTAAAACAGATTTGGAGTCCGAACAAATGATGACACTGCGCATGGGGCGACAGAGAAAACGGTTGCGAATATAACGGAGGGCAATGAGGATAGCATGTAATTCAGCGATGAAAATTGATGTTCCGTCTGGTAATCGATGTTGTTTTTTGTATGTTCCGGAAACTACGGCAATTCCTGTAAGGCTAGCATCTTTCGAACCGTCTGTAAAAACAAATGGAACATGGTAATAGCGAGACCGAATTCGGTGAAATTTTGTTTGATATATTCCGGACAAATCTGTGATTTTGGAGTGGTAGTGAGATATAAAATGTGTCGTTCGGCTATCTGCCACGGTGGTGTAGTCGGTGGAGAAAGAGAAGTAATGGGTGGAATAGTGAAATGAAGTTGTTCAGAGAATGTTTTCATCCGAGAAGCTATAGTGAGACCAGTTCGTTTTTCCGCTGGACCTAAATAATGATGATTTAAATTTGGGAGAATTTGTAATGACGCGTGTGTGGGGTGGTTTGCGTGAAATTGAATTTTGGAGGCGTATCTAAGTGTTTGCTGCATTCTACGGAGAGCTAGTGGAGGAATTCCCGATTCTGCTTGTAAAGAAATAATGGGTGAAGTAGTCATTGCACCGAGTGCGATACGGATAAATTTATTTTGAATGGTGTCTAATATGTGTAATGAGGATGTGCTAGCATCGGCATATACTACGGATCCATATTCAATTATGGGTAGAACTAAATATTTGTAAAGTAGTAGAAGTGTATGACGGTCGGCTCCAAGTGATGAAGAAGTGCTGCATCGAAATAAATTCAGTCGGTGAAAACATTTGTTCTGGATGTGTTTGAAGTGTTTATACATTGAAAGCCTACGGTCAAAAATAATACCAAGAAATTTAAACGAAGTTACAAAAGGCATATCATTGTTTCCGAGGTGAAGTGGTGTATCTGGGTTTGGGCAAGGTGTTGATTTACTAAATACCAGTGTTGCAGATTTTGGGGCCGAAAAAATGAAACCATACTTCAGGGACCATTGGTGTATTTTGTCCAGTGCGTTTTGTAGGTGAAATAAACAATGCTCGTAATATTTTCCGGAACACCAAATTGCGCTGTCATCGGCAAGCAAAGAGTATGATACATTAGTAGGCATGTCGGTGAAAAGATCGTCAATGATGAGGTTGAATAAAACTGGTGAAATGCAGCTTCCCTGTGCTAGTCCATTTTGAAGAATATGTGGATCGGAGATGGCTGACCGGCACCTGATGTGGAATGGGCGAGTACCGGATAAAAACCTACTAAATAATGAGCTAAGTGTCCTTCAATACCGAGTTGCTGAATTTTGAAAAGTAATGCGGGTTTGAAGACCATATCGTAAGCTTTGCTTATGTCTAAGAATACTGCGACGGTGTGTTGATGTTTTTGTAGCCTAGGTGGATGTCTGTTTATAATCTAATTAGGTGATCTATGGTGCTGCGTCCTCGCCGAAAAGCACATTGAAAGGGAGATAGAAGTGAATTTGATTCCAGGTGCCATGTCAGTCTTTTAATAACTATTCGTTCAAAAAGTTTTCCTAAAAACAACTGGTGAGTGCAATGGGTCGAAAATTACTTGGGTTACTATAGTCTTTGCCGGGTTTTGGAATGGGGATGATGATAGCTTTTTTCCATGCTTCAGGAAAAATATGATTTGACCATAATGAATTAAATGTGTCTAAGATGCATTGTTTGGTGTGGTCAGATAGATGTCGAAAGAAGGAATAATGTAATTTGTCGGGCCCTACAAAAGTGCTACCGGCGGAGGAAATGGCATTCTCCAGTTCTGAAAGATGAAAATAATCATTGTAGTACTCGGTATTGTCGGAATCAAAGAGGTCAAGATTGGTGTGAAAAGTGTGTTGTGCATTTTGTAAGAAATTAGGTCGGTAGTTCTCATCGGAGCTATTATTGGCTATGGTATCAGCTATGGTATTTACTATGGTTTGTGGGCCTGTAATGGTGAGATTGTGGATTTTGAGGGCCGGTAGAGATTTAAATGGGGAGCGTCCGGACAAACGTCGGATTACTTGCCATATTTTACTTAAAGGTGTTTGAAAAGTGAGCTGCTGTAAATATGAGGACCATGAACGTCGCTTAGCATCGCGAATGATGCGGCGGGTTCTCGCACGTTCACGGTTACGGGTGGTTAAATTTTCTTGATTGGGATGTCGTAAATACGTCCTGAATGCTCTTTTTCGAACCGCAATTGCTTGTGAAATTTCTAGACACCACCAAGGTACTGGGTTCCGTTTTGTGAAAGGTTTCGTGAGTGGAATTGTGGTGGATGCTGCTTCGAAAAGTGTGGGTGTAATTGAGTTGATGTTTTCGACGGGAGAAATGTTGGGGTTGTATTGAATATAAGAAAGTTCCTGAAATGTTGTCCAATCGGCTTTTGAAAATTTCTAGCGTGGGATAAAATTGGGTGTGCTATCAGTAGCCGTTGAAAAAGTTGGTATTAATTTGATGGGGTAATGATCGCTGTCATGAATATCTGTGTCTATGGTCCAATCGAAATCGTTGGCTAGAGTTGGAGAGCAAATTGTCAAATCTGTGTTTCTGTGTTGCAGTTTCTGTGTTGTGTCCGAGGTGAAAAAAGTTGGCTCTGCAGTGTTAAATATTACTAAATTGTGTCGGTCTAACATGTGTTGTATAATCCGTCCGCGAGTGTCTGGTTGTGTACGTTTTTATCCCACGCTGGACTATGGGCGTTAAAATCGCCAAGTATAATGAACGGATTTTTGAAATGTGTTATGAGGTTTTCTAATGGTGTCAAAATGTTTGTGTTGTCTGTGTGTGGTGGAATATATAGCGAACATATATCTATGTTCCTACCATGAAAACGCATAGTACAGGCTACGGCTTGTAATGGTGAATTAAGTGTAATTTGTGTATGTGTGTAATCATTGTTTATGTAAAGTGCGGTACCGCCACTGCGGTGTGTTTCACGTACCTCGTCGTGGCGGTGCAGCGAATAATTGGAAAGATTGAAATTATATGTATCGGTGGGTAAGAACCAGGTTTCCTGAAGTGCGATGAGAATAGGTGTGAGAATACTAAAGAAAGCTTTCATTTCGGCCCATTTGGATAATAGACTATGGCAATTCCATTAGGAGAAATATGGTCATTGGTGCGAATTAATATTTGTTGGCACCTTTCGGTGCCTGGCGCAGCCACGATTGAAGTTCAGGTGGGTGCGTATGTTGAGTGCGGCCGGCGGTGGTTGGCTCGCTCGAGACGTCCGGCCGACCGGTGACCTTGGCAGTATCACGCCGTCCGGCCACTGCCGCGGGGGATGCCCGCCGGTTGGGAGTTGGTCGGGTCACGTGGGCGCCGGCCGGCGCTGGTCCGGACCGGTGGCACGCTGACGGGGAACAAGAATTTGCTCCCGCAGCGGAGTGACTGCGGGGCCTATCACTCCTCCCTGGAGTGGTCCGTTTGTTTGGAGCCGGAGTGGTCTGAGTGTTGGGAGCCAGGGTGGTTTGTGTCGGAGTGGTCTCAGTGTTGGGAGCCAGGGTGTTGGTGTGGTCAGTGGAGTAAGTTTTTTTAGTGGAGCTAAACCGGGAATCATGTCTGTTTGCATCGAGGCAGAAGTAGTGTTGACGCGACGTGTGGGGGGAGCAACGGTGGCGGCCTGAGCATACGTTTTCGTTGACGGGGTGGCTTCGACAGACCGTCGGGCCTGGGGGTATGACACCCCGGTCGTGGCCTTCACAGCGCAGACCTCCTTCTCCTTGCGCCATACTGGACAGAGGGGTGATGTGGTCAGGTGGTCGGGTGTGTTGCAGTTAAGACAGTGGACAGGTTTTGAGCAGGTGGAATCAGGATGTGGTGATTCACCACACTTTGGGCAGCGTGCTGTTTGGCGACAAGTCTCGCTGCCATGCCCAAAGTGCTGACAATTGAAACAGCGAAGAGGATTAGGAATAAAGACACGGACTTGGAATCGTAGGTATCCGGCGAATAGGGTCTTGGGAAGAGTGGTAGAATTGAAGGTAAGGACAAGGAGGCTCGTATCACGTTTCTGGCCATCTTTGAAGGATGTGATGCAGCGGACGTGGGTCACCCCCTCCGGCCTGAGCTCCGCTTGAATATCTTCCTCAGACATGAAGCGGAGCTCCGGCGCGAAGACGGTGCCCTTGGTGGAATTGCGGTTGGAGTGGAGTGAGATGGTCACGGATTTACCACAAAATGTGGTGGTGCGGAGGAGGGCTTTGGTTTGGGCTTTAATGACCAAGGTTCCGTTCGCAGGGGCTTCAATGTCGGGATTGGCTTGGGAGCAGATGGCAAGGAGTTGTTTAGTCGGCCAGAAAACGTTGATACGGCGGAAGGAAACGGATTCCTCGACAGGCTTGACTACAATATAAGAGCCAGGCACTGTCGAGGTAGGGTTCAATGGGTTCAGGTTGGGATGAAGTGGTCTGGTTCGAGCTTGGGTCAGCGGCGTGGAGAGTGATGGTCTGGTCTGGATTGCGAGGCGAGGTCGTGGTCTTGGGACGAGCAGGGTTCGGCGAGGCGCAAAGGGCTTCCATGGCGTCATTGAGGGGAATAGTTCGGCGCGGGTCATCAACAATTCCATCAATCCAGGGAGCATCAGGGGCCAGGTCCGTGTTCGTGCGATGGTCGTCAGGTGTGGTCAGAGGAGGAAAATCCGAGTCCGAGTCCGCTGGCGAGCATGGGTCCGTATCTTTTTTCGTTTTTTCCCCATCACGGGGAAAAAATCCTACCTAGTGTAATATAAACAAAGATAATGGACACACAGAAACTCAGGGAACGGAAATACGACGACGACGAAAACGGGTGGGGTGACGGGTGTCACCCCACTAGAAAAAATGCGAAAAGAGCGACGGGTGTCACCCCACGAAAATGAAAAATAAACTGCTATAACCAGCAGTCAGTCTGGCCAAAACCGGCGCGGTGGAGTAAGCAGTAGGCTCTGGAAATGTGGAACCTGACAGCACTGAATACTCCACGTGAATGAGCGCTTAGAAAATAAGCAGCTACAGTTGCCGCGGTCGACTTTCCGTTTGTCTTCAGCGACGCCAGCCAACGGCAACGCTGGAGTTGAGCAGAACTCTGTGCAGTGCACGCGTTTTGGACTCGTAGTTCGTCCACCGACTTGGTGTTGAGTAATTGGTGTTTGGACAATTGGTTGTTCGGCTGTCGTTTGCTGTTCACTTGTCGAAAATAACGACTTCGCTTTGAGAGGTGAGTAAATGTAGTAACGTGCGCTACAATCATTGATTGTGTGTGAACTGCCACCTGTAGGCACAGCCACGTACTAGGTGTTGCGTTGTCGTTCATAGGTGGCGACAGCGTAAGGCTCAGGTAGCAATTGTGCCACCAATTTCTGAAAAATGGGTTCCGAATATAACTGCTCAGTCGTTCGGACGTAACTGAGGTCGGTGGGGGTACAAATATTAGATGCTGTATGGGCACTGTTTCAGTGCAATCGCACCAAAACCGTGCCGTCCAGGGGTCAAGGATGGCTGGAGATCGGGTTGCGCGCAAATCCACCTCCGCCCATTGTTTTAACAGGGAAATCTACTTTTTGGCTTCCGAATTTGATAAATTTCAGTGCGTCGGACGGCCCGAATGGACGGCGCCACAGCTCGCCAGCCACTGGACAGATTGCGGCGAAATAAACACCACCGTATAGCCCCGGCAACCGGCAACTCTGCCGGTGTAACTGTCTCCGGTGCACGCGCCACGAGCTACCCCTGGCCACGTGAAAAGGGAAACCGACATTTTCACCGTTTTCACAATTGGGTACGACGCTGAAAATTGCTAAAATTGCGAAGCGCTACTGCTTGCATTCACCAGGTCCACGCGCCGGTTACACTATTCGAATTCACCACGCCGCCTACGATATACAGGAGGGGGGGGGGAGGGTTACCGTCACACCAAGTCGTGCATGTCACGGCCCATAAAATCGGCTCTGCTTTTCACTGACCACTGTTATCGCTAGTCTCAGACACCATGTTCAGGTAAAAATAACACCAGCGCGTAGCCTCAATAGTTGCAATGCCCACGATGCCTTCAAATGCTCTCTCCGATAATCTGCCAGCTATCGCCCACGGTGCAAATTTCTTCAAGAGCAAATTTTCGCCGGCACAAATTTCAGAGTTACCAATAAGTATGTCGTGGTTAGGTAAGGCACGACCGTGATAACTGGAAAACATCAAGCCCCAGCGCCTGTGATGTTCGCGGTGCATTTAGATTGTTGTTGCGACAATTGGTTTGCCCGCAATAGGCGATCTCGTACAACTCCGAGGACTGGCGTTTTCACCCCAAGTGCATACCCGCCTGGTTCATTGCTATCCACAGTTGCTAAACGCCCTATTAGAAAGGCAAGGTGCATTATTTTTCCTGGATATCCTCATTGGATCATGGTGGGAAGCAGATGCCTTCAATTATGCAACAATTCAATTATGTGAAGCAGCGCAACCTGTCAACCTGTCAACCTGTCAACCTGTCAAGGTACACTTGTATTTGCGCGACCGCAGTTCCGCTACTCCAGTAACAGGGCTCTTCTGTTCGTCTCCTGAACTCCCACACCGACCTCCGGCCGGTGTGGGAGTTCAGGAGTTTCAACTGATCAATTATCAGTTTCACTGATTGTAAGCACTACTTTCCCGTCTATCACCGTGACGTTTCGACTCGGTCGGTTTTACTGTACAGCTATCCACATGCTTGTCTCCTCTAAATGCGGACAATAAGTGCACAACTGTCGAACCGATTGCGGTACAGTTCCTCCCTGCAGAAGAGGAGAAACTGCAATGCCTAAAATAAAGTAATGGGATAAATCTTGGAATCCTTCCTGGACCACTAATAAACGCTATTTGAAGAATTGCCTTGTTTAAAAGCTGAGTAAAAAAAAACGCTGAAATGTTGGGCAAACTGGCATGATTCATGGTTCGGGTTACGGCCAGACGGGTCCATTGATGATGCACCTGTATTTATGTTATGTAACGTGGCTCACGTTCAGTTGTTCGCTCATCTCCAGTCCGTATTGTTTATGGTACTACTGCAGCCGAGCCTGGAAAACCCGCGCTCGGAATGCGCCAGCTCGGCCAAGGGCATGATACATACACCTGTGACGTCAGTCACGCCAACAGACGTCGCCGCGTGTTTCCCTGTTCCCCGCCATCACCTGTGACGTCAGTCACGCCAACAGACGTCGCCGCGTGTTTCCCTGTTCCCGGGCTGCGGCCACTGGCTGCCCTCCGGCGATCCGTCCGGGAGAGAACCACGCTGCTGGATGGGCTGCCAATCCACGACCAACCGGCGACATGGCGCGGTCAGACTATCGCCACACCGAGCCACTGCCCAGCTACTGCCCAGCTACTGCCAAACCACTGTCCAGCCACTGTACAGTCACTGCCCATCCACTGCCCAGCCATTGCCCAGCCACCGCCCAGCCACCGCCCAGATACCACCGCGTCACAGCACGCCAGACGGCCGCTCGCCACCCCGTGTGACGTCACGGCGCGGCCAAACCATCGCCACACCCAGCCACCGTCCAGCTACTGCCCAGCTACAGCCACGTCACGGCACGGCACGCCAGACGGCCGCGCGCCACCCCGTATGACGTCATGCTGGTCGCAGCGTTCTCGCGTCCGCCGCGAGCAGCCGTGTCGGCGAGCCAGCCGCGCGGCGGTATTTACCGCTGATGCTCCGCAGGGCCGTGCGGAGGCGGGTTTCCCGGACACGACGGCAAAACTGGAAAATGGCTGCCGCGCAGTGCCGGACGGAGCGGTCATATGGTGACGGCATGCTCGGCCCGGCTGCCGGCGGATGGCACGCCGCCGAACACTGGTGTCGACACTCGACACTCGACACACTGGTGTCGACACTCGACACTCTGGTGTCGACACTCGACATTCGACACACTGGTGTCGACACTCGACACACTGGAGTCGACACTCGACACTCGACACACTGGTGTCGACACTCGACACACTGGTGTCGACACTCGACACTCGACACACTGGTGTCGACACTCGACAGCGAGTGTATCAGAGCATCAGCCGCCAACACAAGTGATGACACTATCACGTGTAGGTCAATGCCATCACTTGGAAACGAGCTCAACTTTGAAACAACTCCCCCGGCATATCAGACATAATCACATTTGTATGGCCACCGCCCGGCAGAGCGTGGTTTGAAGGTCACGGCCAGAGGCGTAGCCAGGGGTAGGCCCCTTCTCTAGCAAACAAAAGCACACTAGATCAAACAGGAAATGTTGAAATTTTCATCGCGCAAAAACAGAAATTTTCGGCGCGCTTCGCGGCTTTATCGAGATCTTTCATCACATATTGTTTGATCGCGTTCCTCTTGGTCGCGTTCGCGTTCCTGACCACGGCTCCTTGATTTATCTATCTCGCTTAGTTGTATGCCATGTGTGGGGATGTGGAAGCTGGATTGGATCATTGTTGAATCATAGCACCAGTTTTTCAACTAAAAATATTGAGCAGACTAAACAGAGATAAGTAACAACCGGGGGTCATCATGCCCGCTTCAACCAGAGCTAGAGGCAGTGTCGACGTTTCGTCACTGGACGTGGAACCTCTAATTCAATACGGGCTCAGGGGTACGAGTACGGTGTAGATAATTACGGGGTGATGACGGCCTCCTGCCCCATACCAAGTCCGGCGTGGTTGTCATGGGCCGTCTCTATCCTCAGTTAGCTGCGGTACCCGCCGCTTCCAGGAATGTGCCGCCATCTTGATCCTGGGGAAGATGAGGATCGTCGGCCGGCTTTGGAGGCATGCAACCATTCCTACCTGACAAACGCCGGTATCAGTTTGCAGACATCGCTCTGAGGTGGGCGTTAGTCTACAATGACGCAATAAATTAGTATCTGTGTTGATCAGGCACGTGCAGTGGCTGTTCTGCATACACTGTGCACTGCACAATGCACAGTGTACCTTTGTCTCGGTGATATGCGTGACTGACACCGTCATCCGGCCAAGTGAATACCAATCTACCGCCAGTCCATTCACAACCACCAGAAAACTTCGCGACACCGTCTGTCTGGCACAGCCAGTCCTTTCACGACCACCAGAAAACTTCGCGACACCGTCTGGCACAACCAGTCCTCTCACGACCGCCAAAAGACTTCGTGACACCGTCTGGCACAACCAGTCCTCTCACGACCGCCAAAAGACTTCGCGACACCGTCTGGCACAACCAGTCCTCTCACGACCGCCAAAAGACTTCGTGACACCGTCTGGCACAACCAGTCCTCTCACGAACACCAGAAAATTTCCTGACACCGTCTGGCACAACCAGTCCTCTCACGAACACCAGAAAATTTCCTGACACCGTCTGGCACAACCAGTCCTCTCACGAACACCAGAAAATTTCCTGAACCGTCTGGCACAACCAGTCCTCTCACGAACACCAGAAAACTTCCTGACACCGTCTGGCCAACCAGTCCTCTCACGACCACCAGAAAACTCTGTGACACCGTTGGGCACGTCGATAATACACCTTTTTTCGTTGATCTATTGGAAACACACTTTTGGTCAGGTCATGTCAGGTCGCTGAGCTATGTCATGACTGCAGGAATTATAGCGCTTTTTAAAACTGAAATCATAGTTTTTGTCTAGTAGTTAATATGATTAGCTGATTTAAATTCCATACATGCACACCGTCGAAGCTCATAGTACACACGTGTATTTTAGATCACACGGTGCCACAGGTGTGATGTTTTAAAGACCAATCGATGCCATTTAGTTCGAAAAACCTCGGATAAATCACCTTTTTGGAGAAAATTAGGGTGCTATTCCAGCCGATTCTAGGATAAATGTACGTAAGGACAAATGTACGTGTGGCAGATGTACGTAAGCAAATGTACGTAAGGAAATGTACGTAAGCGCAAATGTACGTATGGAAAATGTACGTATGCGCAAATGTACGTATGCGCAAAAGTACGTAAGCGCGAATGTACGTAAGCGCAAAAGTACGTACGCGCAAATGTACGTATGCGCAAAAGTACGCATACGCAAATGTACGTAAGCACAAATGTACGTATGCGCAAAAGTACGTAAGCGCAAATGTACGTAAGCGCAAATGTACGTAAGCGCAAAAGTACGTTTGCGCAAATGTAAGTATGCGCAAATGTACGTATGTGTAATTGTACTTATGCGCAAATGTACGTCCACTTACGCATACGTACCTTTGGGTTACGTACATTTCGTTAGGTACATATGTCATGCGTACATTCGCAGCAACCGGACAAATGTACGTACGCATATGTACGTAAGCAAATGTACGTAAGTGCAGATGTACGTATGGCAATTGTACGTAAGCGCAGATGCACGTATGGCATATGCACTTAAGCGCAAATGTGCGTATGGCAAATGTACGTAAGCGCAAATGTACGTAAGTACAAAAGTGCGTATGCGCAAATGTACGCAAGCGCAAAAGTACGCAAGCGCAAATGTACGTAAGCGCAAAAGTACGTATGCTCAAATGTACGCAAGCGCAAATGTACGTATGCGCAAATATATATATATATATATGCACAAATGCACGTAAGCACAAATGTACGTAAGTGTAAATGTAGGTATGCGCAAGTGTACTTAAGCGGAAATGTACGTAAGCGCAAAAGTACGTAAGCGCAAATGTACGTGAGCGCAAAAGTACGTAAGCGCAGCAGTACCTAAACGTAAAAGAATGCAAGAGCAAATGTACGTATGAGCCAATGTACGAACATTTAGGCATACTTGCCTTTGCGTTTAAGCACATTTGGTTAGGTGCATATCCCATACGTACATTTGCTCTTACGTACATTTGCGCATACGTACATTTGCCACACAATAATTTGCGCTTATGCACCTTTGCTCTTACGTACATTTGCGCTTACGTACATATGCGCTTACGTACATTTGCGCTTACGTACATTTGCGCTCACGTACATTTGCGCTTACGTATTTTTGCGCATACGTACATTTGCGCTTACGTACATTTGCGCATACGTACTTTTGCGCATACGTACATTTGCGCTTATGTACTTTTGCGCTTACGTACTTTTGCGCATACGTACATTTGCGCTTACATACATTTACGCATACGTACTTTTGCGCTTACGTACATTTGCGCATACGTACTTTTGCGCATACGTACATTTGCCATACGTACATTTGCGCTTACGTACATTAGCCATACGTACATCTGCGCTCACGTACAATTGCCATACGTACTTCTGCGCTTACGTGCATTTGCTTACGTACATTTGCGTACGTACATCTGCCATACGTACATTTGCGTACGTACATCTGCCATACGTATATTTGCGTACGTACATCTGCCATACGTACATTTGCTTTACGTACATTTGTCCGGTTACCATTCCAGCCTGATATCGAATTCTGCGACATTTTGATATCTATAAAAAAACGTTTGCAGGCGCACCTGGAGTTGCCCGCGGCAGGGTGACCTGACCTGGTCTGACAGCCATTCACGGCACCGAGGTCAAATGAAATGGTTCTAGATTTGTACGAACCCATGCTACGCCGTGCTTTTTAATTCCGATTCTATATTAGACTCCGAGTATACTACAGTCTAGTTGAAGAGTTGTTCACATATGCCAGTTGGGAGATTGCTGTTCTTTGACCTGCCGCCTTGGATAATTATTGATTGATTGAGGGTAGCAAAACTGCGTGCCATTGGAGTTGCCTCGTGTCACACAATGCGCCGCTGGCTTCTGCTCTGCAGCGTTACCCCAGCTGGGGCCAACAATGACGAGGGGTGGTAACCACTCCCTCAGGTGGAATGCTGGTGAAAGGCGCCCGATGAGCCAGGGTTGAACCGTCGCGTGTGTGGCATGGCCAATATCGCTTATATTCAGTCTGCTGAGGTTGTCGGTATGGATCGGACAAATTCAGGTGTGAATTGTATCGGTCAGCAGCCAGGCCCAATTTGTGAGCTTTAGTTACCTCTCGTTCTCAACAGTAGCTATGTGAAAGAATACTTCACTTCAAGAACTTTACTGCACATAAATTGGAATAAAACCAAACATTTTTTTCCTACGGACACTTGAGCAGGACCACAGGCAGTACGAAGTTCTCATCTGATACCTTGCCTTGTCTTCTTGATTTTGTAGTGGGGTGAGTTAAGATGTAATCCAGGGCAAATAAGCTTTTGGCGCCAGTAGTGTATTTGTAGGGCGTTGTTATTTCATGTAAGCGAATGGGCGCACAATTCGGGCGAATATAAATATTAGTCGTGTATTACAGCTATGAATGACATCGCTTGGTATCCAATGCATTACTTTTCGTTGTTGCTTGAAATTCCTACATTTCCAGCAACTAGAGCTCTCCAGAAGTGGGAGGTATTCTTTGATTGTTGAAATATCGCGGCATTGTTGCGACCGCAGCTGTTCTACACAGCACCGTGAGGCTAGATCGATATGATCCTATCACGAGGCGAAGACGCAGGAGGCGGGCACAAAACGTCCCTTAGGGGATACGCGAGATGTCATAGCCCTCCGACTGTATCCTATGCATTTTCACTTACGTCACGGAATATAGTGGGCTCCCCAATGTTCTCTTTTTGCACATTACGTGGACAACTTAGCAGCATCGAGCTGCCATTAGCGTTGTTCCTCAGGGGGGATATATAAATATATATTATATATATATATATACATATATATATATATATATATATATATATATATATATATATATATATATATATATATGTGTGTGTATATATATATACGTATATATATATACATATATATTTATATGTATATATATATATATATATATCATGAATGAAGGCATATACTTGAGGCGGGCACAACTTCGACGTACTCTTTTGTGGGGTCTGAGGATTTGCGTCCACACAACCAAGCTCAAGCTGTGTACGGTCACTGGCACGTCGGCCTAGGTCACACGGGCCTCGGAACATTCCCAACCTGCTAACTGACATCAGGTACATACCTACACGTCCCACAGTACTCCCGTCAGCTGCGGAGCATTCCCAGATGCTGACCGGCCCCGGAAAATCCCCAGACAACGAACCAAGTAATCCAGAGTTTCCTCGGCTCGGAGAATGTGCAGATTTATCGCACCAACAACCGTGCTCGTTTACTCGTCTTGCGTAATTGGTGAGCGGCCATCGACTTTGGAAGAAGCGACGACCCTGGACTTATCCGGTGCTTAAGCTTGTTCAAAACACCGGCCTGTCAACTCACAGGGTCTTCAGGCCCTCGTCAGAGTTGACGAACCGGTTGGAGGGGCACTTCGCTAAATACTCCCCGCTCGTGAGTCTGAAGAATCTGGCGATGCAGCACAGAGCCACATTCTAATGGTCACCATACGTCGCCAGTGTCAAACGCTAATGCTGTCCCGACACATGCGCAGCCACAAGTGCCGCCTGCCGATGCAATGCAATGCCCAATGCTTGAAACTGATGAACTGGTGAGTGTGTGTCTACCATCTTGACACGTTCTGTTATATCTGTGGAAAATACACCGAACGTGACCAAGTTACATAGGGAACCTACCATTCCTCTCGCCCCACTGTGGTGGCGCCAAAACCGACGGCATGACTGATCCTAATCAGCTTTGGGATCGCCTCATGTAAGGGATTATACAGACGTGGACGGACTCATCTGTTACGATCATACACTTTTATGGCGAATATTTCCAGTATCTGTAGGCTTGAGCCGATTACAGCGAATTAACCTTGAATGCATTGGCTTCTGCAAGTCAGGCCGCGCTGGTCCGGTGAGGAGAACTGGCCAACGGACAAATCCGCTCTATCTTGCAGTATTATCTGTGGATGAGGGAATTTCCTCTGACATTCAGCCGACGATGGACTGGGCAGGGACGATGCTTCGTGCTGGAGGCCGACGGATAATTTTGTTTATTTATATGTGCCTTCCCGCGAAAGGCACCAGGAAATCAGGCCTGCTGGCCTTTTGTGCAGTCGTGTATGCATTACCGCTTCATGAAAATATTATAAATAAGGTCAACAAACAAGTGAACCGCCCGAAACACCTCTCCACGTGCAGACTCGAAGTCGGCGGACCCTTGACACGTACGCGTGTTGTCCAGCCCAGGGCGTGTGTCAGCAGTGGGAGTGCACAACCATCAAAACACCCACGCAGACGACGGCGGACCCTGACACGTACACGTGTTGTCCAGCCCAGGGCGTGTGTCAGCAGTTGGAGTGCACAACCATCAGAAACACCTCTCCACGTGCAGACTCGAAGTCGGCGGACCCTTGACACGGACACGTGTTGTCCAGCCCAGGGCGTGTGTCAGCAGTGGGAGTGCACAACCATCAGAAACACCTCTCCACGTGCAGACTCGCAGTCGGCGGACCCTTGACACGGACACGTGTTGTCCAGCCCAGGGCGTGTGTCAGCAGTGGGAGTGCACAACCATCAGAAACACCTCTCCACGTGCAGACTCGCAGTCGGCGGACACCTTGACACGGACACGTGTTGTCCAGCCCAGGGCGTGTGTCAGCAGTGGGAGTGCACAACCATCAGAAACACCTCTCCACGTGCAGACTCGCAGTCGGCGGACCCTTGACACGGACACGTGTTGTCCAGCCCAGGGCGTGTGTCAGCAGTGGGAGTGCACAACCATCAGAAACACCTCTCCACGTGCAGACTCGCAGTCGGCGGACCCTTGACACGGACACGTGTTGTCCAGCCCAGGGCGTGTGTCAGCAGTGGGAGTGCACAACCATCAGAAACACCTCTCCACGTGCAGACTCGCAGTCGGCGGACCCTTGACACGGACACGTGTTGTCCAGCCCAGGGCGTGTGTCAGCAGTGGGAGTGCACAAAGGCAGCGACCCGCCATGGCCGTATTGCAGTGACTGTTGCGTGTTAAAGTCCCAATACTAGTGCTGATCCCAGTTGCTACGCTTCTGTTCCCTAACGCGACGCCAGCTTGCCGTGAACAAAATGTATAATGGTTACGATGTCCACAAGTTAAGTGTACACACCTGCGTCGCGTCACTGAAATTCGCGAGCAGAAGCCAGCCGCTGCTACCAAGACAACGGTATGGTGGACAGCCATCGCTCAACTCTCGCCCGTCCGGTGTGGGCATTCTCCATCCCCCCGCTATGGTCTTAACTCTCGCCCGTCCGGTGTGGGCATTCTCCATCCCCCCGCTATGGTCTTAACTCTCGCCCGTCCGGTGTGGGCATTCTCCATCCCCCGCTATCTCCCGTCCGGTTGGGCATTCTCCATCCCCCGCTATGGTCTCAACTCCCCCGTCCGGTGTGGGCATTCTCCATCCCCCGCTATAGTCTTAACTCTGCCCGTCCGGTGTGGGCATTCTCCATCCCCCCGCTATGGTCTTAACTCTCGCCCGTCCGGTGTGGGCATTCTCCATCCCCCCGCTATAGTCTTAACTCTCGCCCGTCCGGTGTGGGCATTCTCCATCCCCCCGCTATGGTCTCAACTCCGCCCGTCCGGTGTGGGCATTCTCCATCCCCCCCGCTATTGTCTCTTTTCCTCCCCCCCTATGTCTTAACTCTCGCCCGTCCGGTGTGGGCATTCTCCATCCCCCGCTATGGTCTTAACTCTCGCCCGTCCGGTGTGGGCATTCTCCATCCCCCCGCTATGGTCTTAACTCTCGCCCGTCCGGTGTGGGCATTCTCCATCCCCCCGCTATGGTCTCAACTCTCGCCCGTCCGGTGTGGGCATTCTCCATCCCCCGCTATGGTCTTAACTCTCGCCCGTCCGGTGTGGGCATTCTCCATCCCCCGCTATGGTCTTAACTCTCGCCCGTCCGGTGTGGGCATTCTCCATCCCCCGCTATGGTCTAAACTCCGCCCGTCCGGTGTGGGCATTCTCCATCCCCCCGCTATGGTCTTAACTCTCGCCCGTCCGGTGTGGGCATTCTCCATCCCCCCGCTATGGTCTCAATCCCCGCTATGGTCTCGCCCGTCCGGTGTGGGCATTCTCCATCCCCCCGCTATGGTCTCAACTCTCGCCCGTCCGGTGTGGGCATTCTCCATCCCCCCGCTATGGTCTTAACTCTCGCCCGTCCGGTGTGGGCATTCTCCATCCCCCCGCTATGGTCTCAACTCTCCGTTGGCATCTCCATCCCCAACTCTCGCCCGTCCGGTGTGGGCATTCTCCATCCCCCGCTATGGTCTTAACTCCCGGTTGGGCTTCTCCATCCCCCCGCTATGCCCGTCCGGTGTGGGCATTCTCCATCCCCCCGCTATGGTCTTAACTCTCGCCCGTCCGGTGTGGGCATTCTCCATCCCCCCGCTATGGTCTCAACTCTCGCCCGTCCGGTGTGGGCATTCTCCATCCCCCCGCTATGGTCTTAACTCTCGCCCGTCCGGTGTCGGTGGAAATCCCCCGCCCCCGCCCCCCACGCTGTCTCACCGCAATAGCAGACGAAGGACAAGCGATAGAACGCCTGAACCTGGCACACATTTTCTCCATCAAATTTGCACGTCTTGAGCAACAAGTCAGGGTCAGGTTATTCAAGGCCACTTTTCCAACGGTTGGTCATGTGAGATCATCTCCAAAAAATAATCAGATGTTACACATTATCGAATATAGATACTTAAATGGAACTGCCAGGGATTGCTTATCACAGCAGACCAACAAAACTGCTATCTCGGATTTGTCGGAACTTAGTTTGTATGAAGTCACTTCCCCACGTAGAGCCAAATCACAAATTGCGGCTAAACCTTGAACATTTCTCTGCTGCTAAGATGACCTAATCTACCATTTTAAGGTGTGATCTACCTCTCCGAAGAAAAATATTTCAACAATTTGAAACTTAACATCTTTGAACATTGGGAAAATTATAATTTCGAAACTTCCTAATTTATATTTTTATATAGAGCAGTTCGATGCGCCTTTTTCTTTCCAATTCCAAAATACTTCTAGTTTTCGAAATCACCCCAAGTATGAATCATCAGTGCTTAAAAGGGCTATTCCACGGCATTCTATCTTCCTATGGGTGCTGTAGCTCCTGAGATCCTGGAGGAAGGTAGGAACTCCGCCCCTTCCCCAGGCGGGAGAAGGGGCCGAACGCGGCCGGACGCCCGGACGCTGACTAAGGAGCGGCCGGACACCAGTTCAAATGTTCTCACATTCGTTTGACGAACAGCGACCTGCCCTTGTTGACGCCAGGGTGGTGGGCAGTGACACCGATCAGCGCTGCCTGCCCCACCGACGCGATGGCCAGGAAGTACCACCACCGCACCGTACCCTGTTTGTGCGGCTCCCCGTAGAGTGGCGGCCGTCCTTGTTCTCGGGAGTCCAGCGCCACTGGGCCTTTCCAGCCGGGTGCGGTTCGGGGGCCGGCTCAGCTAAGTCTGCCGCCACACGGCCAAGTCGGCTCGGAGAGGACGGTGCACGCTTCAGCCGGTGGTGGTGCACGGAAGACGGCGACCAGAGGACCAGACAACCAGACAACCGGACAACCAGACAACCAGCGAACCGTCTCATCAGAGGTAACAGCACCGCGTCACAGCTCAGAGGAAACGGAGTAGTACTTTGACAAAAAGAGCTATCACGGTGCTCCTGGTCAAAGGTAGGGTCACGATACCTGGCCAGATACTGGTCAGAGGAAACATCACGGTCATCGTGGCCAAAGGTAAGCTCACGATGCCTCTGGTCAGAGGAAAGGTCACGATACCTCTGGTCAGAGGAAAGATCACGGTACCTCTGGTCAGAGGAAAGGTCACGATACCTCTGGTCAGAGGCAAGATCGCGATACCTCTGGTCAGAGGTAAGGTCACGATACCTCTGGTCAGAGACGAGATCACGATACCTCTGGTCGGAGGCAATATTTCGGTGCTCCTTGTCATAGGTAAGGTCACACCGCCTTTTTTTAAGAAAAGGAATTTCAGAAGCTCGCAAGCAATTTCCAGTTTTACTGCGATGGTTGAGCTGGATAGCGAGTGCCAATGGGGAATGGGGGTACGAGTAGCGCCGGACTGGTTGGAGCCTGGACAAAGGTCAGTATGACTGTGGCTAGCGGGCCCCCTGACGGTGCATGTGGTGAGTTCCGGCTCAGACCACAAGCACGGCGAACTAGAGATATTTGGTACAGAAAGCAAATCCAAGACGGCCTGTGCATTTCCAGAAGCAGGAGTTTCTCTGTGCACACCTTTGCATGGGCACGTACCGTCCAATGCTGAATTTAACCCCAACGGTGCGAATTTCTGCCCAATCCAAAATAAGTTTAAAAATTCATATCGCATCCCTCCCACTTCCCCTCTTCGCTCAACAGATGTTCCTCGAGCGATGCAACCATGATCTTCCAATATTTAAATTCAGACCACATTTTTTCTTAAATGCGCTTGGATGGGTACTGACCAGTGCCGTATGGTGCAGATGTCTGTCATGTGGCGGAGTGTACTGGTGATGGTGGTGGGTACTGACCAGTGCCGTATGGTGCAGATGTCCGTCATGTGGCGGAGTGTACTGGTGGTGGTGGTGGGTACTGACCAGTGCCGTATGGTGCAGATGTCGTCAGTGGGAGGTGGTGGTGGTGGTGGAACTGACCAGTGCCGTATGGTGCAGATGTCCGTCATGTGGCGGAGTGTACTGGTGATGGTGGTGGAACTGACCAGTGCCGTATGGTACAGATGTCTGTCATGTGGCGGAGTGTACTGGTGATGGTGGTGGAACTGACCAGTGCCGTATGGTACAGATGTCTGTTATGTGGCGGAGTGTACCGGTGATGGTGGTGGGTACTGACCAGTGCCGTATGGTGCAGATGTATGTCATGTGGCGGAGTGTACTGGTGACGGTGGGTACTGACCAGTGCCATATGGTGCAGATGTCTGTCATGTGGCGGAGTGTACTGGTAGTGGTGGTGGTACTGACCAGTGCCGTATGGCACAGATGTCTGTCATGTGGCGGAGTGTACTGGTGATGGTGGTGGGTACTGACCAGTGCCGTATGGTGCAGATGTCTGTCATGTGGTGGAGTGTACTGGTGGTGGTGGTGCTGGTGGAACTGACCAGTGCCGTATGGTGCAGATGTCTGTCATGTGGCGGAGTGTGCTGGTGGTGGTGGTGGTACTGACCAGTGCCGTATGGTGCAGATGTCTGTCATGTGGCGGAGTGTACTTGTGCGGTGGGTACTGACCAGTGCTGGTCATGTCATCATGTGGCGAGTGTGCTGGTGGTGGTGGATGCACCAGTGCCGATGGTGCAGATGTCGTCATGTTGCGGGTGTGCTGGTGGTGGTGGAGCGACCGTGCC
Organism: Ashinkailepas kermadecensis; assembly: GCA_034440615.1. Taxonomy (NCBI): domain Eukaryota; kingdom Metazoa; phylum Arthropoda; class Thecostraca; family Neolepadidae; genus Ashinkailepas; species Ashinkailepas kermadecensis. Next base: position 35,536 of record JAOTOM010001404.1, on the reverse strand, counting down.
GTATGGTGCAGATGTCGTCATGGCAGGACGGTGGTGGGGGCCGCGGGCGGGTACTGACCAGTGCCGTATGGTGCAGATGTCTGTCATGTGGCGGAGTGAACTGGTGGTGGGTACTGACCAGTGCCGTATGGTGCAGATGTCTGTCATGTGGCGGAGTGTACTTGTGACGGTGGGTACTGACCAGTGCTGTATGGTGCAGATGTCTGTCATGTGGCGGAGTGTGCTGGTGGTGGTGGATGCTGACCAGTGCCGTATGGTGCAGATGTCTGTCATGTTGCGGAGTGTGCTGGTGGTGGTGGATGCTGACCAGTGCCGTATGGTGCAGATGTCTGTCATGTGGCGGAGTGTACTGGTGGTGGTGGTGGGTACTGACCAGTGCCGTATGGTGCAGAGGTCTGTCATGTGGCAGAGTGAACTGGTGACGGTGGGTACTGACCAGTGCTGTATGGTGCAGACGTCTGTCATGTGGCGGAGTGAACTGGTGACGGTGGGTACTGACTAGTGCCGTATGGTGCAGATATCTCTCATGTGGCAGAGTGTACTGGTGGTGGGTACTGACCAGTGCCGTATGGTGCAGATGTCTGATCATGTGGCAGGAGTGAACTGGTGACGGTGGGTACTGACCAGTGCCGTATGGTGCAGATGTCTGTCATGTGGCGGAGTGAACTGGTGACGGTGGGTACTGACTAGTGCCGTATGGTGCAGATATCTCTCATGTGGCAGAGTGTACTGGTGGTGGGTACTGACCAGTGCCGTATGGTGCAGATGTCGGTCATGTGGCGGAGTGAACTGGTGGTGGGTACTGACCAGTGCCGTATGGTGCAGATATCTCTCATGTGGCAGAGTGTACTGATGGTGGGTACTGACCAGTGCCGTATGGTGCAGATGTCGGTCATGTGGCGGAGTGAACTGGTGGTGGGTACTGACCAGTGCCGTATGGTGCAGATGTCGGTCATGTGGCGGAGTGTACTGGTGGTGGGTACTGACCAGTGCCGTATGGTGCAGATGTCGGTCATGTGGCAGAGTGTACTGGTGGTGGGTGCTGACCAGTGCCGTATGGTGCAGATGTCGGTCATGTGGCAGAGTGTACTGGTGGTGGGTACTGACCAGTGCCGTATGGTGCAGATGTCGGTCATGTGGCGGAGTGTACTGGTGGTGGGTACTGACCAGTGCCGTATGGTGCAGATGTCGGTCATGTGGCGGAGTGCACTAGTGGTGGTGGCGGCCGTGGCAGTCTCGGCGGTGCCGGCTCCCAGCCGGTCCACCGGCAACAGCGGTGCCGCCATCACGTTCGGACAGCAGGTGGAACCGAACAGGCCCAGCTGGCAGTCTCGGCCGCCCTCCACGGGCATCCAGTTCGGTGAGTCTCGCCACATAACCACCAACGACACCAACGCTGCTTTGGCCAATACAATTATATTGAAGTATTGGCACAGTCCACACATTTCGTCTGACTGAAAGAGAATAAGATGCTTGGAAATGCATACTGATGAGCGAAAATGATGCTTAATTGGGGGGATTATATTAATATATATATATATGAATGCTATAATTCGCTTTAGCAAAAACTCATCAGCTATGAATTCGCTATAACATGTTTCAACTACGACATCGATGGGTGGAAATATTCATGCCGGCTGTTTACTGTGACATGTTAGCTTGTTATTTGAACGTACTTTATGGGCATATCAAAGCATGAAATAACGCAGTCGGTGGTTACTCTTTAATATGTTTTCCTTGATGGGCATGGCAATTGCCAAGTGATAGAAGAAAGGTGAAGCAAATGCCGTTCCATAGGAGAACACGACGTTAAATTTATATTTCAACCTGCAGGCAGTAACTCGTGGTTTCCGATCTGAGTGGGAAGTTGAGAAAATAACCGGCCCATGGGTGCCCGGAGCAAGGCATGGTTCGACATGCCAATGCAATGATGTGCAGAGCACTGCTTACTAAAAATAAACACATTAGAGTAGGTATAAACCCATGGTTGCAAACACACGTAGTGACGTGTCATGAGGTGGTGAAATCTTGCAGAATAACAGCACACAAAGGGCTATGCCATGCATGCAAAACCATGCAGTGTATGCGGTGTTACGTGGGGAAAACCTTGATTACTTAGCTTTGACGTAGCAATGACAAAGGACAGCTCAGCAGCAGTAGCAGACACAATGGCGGTGGGAGAAGACAGCCGACGTGGCGAGTAGCAGGTGTCGGTGAAGAGTTCTGGTCAGATCAGTGCCTTCACACACCAGTAGCAGGTCAGATCAATGCCACGAGTAACAGGTGTCGGTGTCCTGCTCAGGTCAGACCAGTACCGCCACCCACCAGGTGTCGGTATCCTGCTCAGGTCAGACCAGTACCGCCACCCACCAGTAATGGGTGTCCGATGACCTGCTGAGGTCAAATCAGTACCATCACCCACCATAGGTGTCGGTGTCCTGCTCAGGTCAGACCAGTACCGCCACCCACCAGGTGTCGGTATCCTGCTCAGGTCAGGCCGGTACCACCACCCACCAGTAATGGGTGTCCGATGACCTGCTGAGGTCAAATCAGTACCATCACCCACCATAGGTGTCGGTGTCCTGCTCAGGTCAGACCAGTACCGCCACCCACCAGGTGTCGGTATCCTGCTCAGGTCGGGCCAATACGACCAACGACCAGCCGCAGGTATCAGTGACCTGTACAGGTTATACCAGTGCCACCAGTAAAAGGTGTCGGTGACCTGCACAGGTCAGGCCAGTGCCATCAGCAACATGTGTCGGTGACTTGCACAGGTCATACCAGTGCTGTTCTGCCCTTACCTCTTCTGCTCGGTCACAAACACGCGCCGGCAACGGGCCCTCCGGGCTTGGTATTGCAACAACGCAACGGGCCTCCAGGCTTGGTATTGCAACAACGCAACGGGCCTCCAGGCTTGGTATTGCAACAACGCAACGGGCCTCCAGGCTTGGTATTGCAACAACGCAACGGGCCTCCAGGCTTGGTATTGCAACAACGCAACGCACAATCCGACGCTCTGACACACAGCATTCTGCTCTGGATTCCTCACACCACCTCACTGTCCGCCGGCCGGCCGGGGTCGCACGGGGTCAGCCCTCTGCCGGCTCGGCGTGAAACGCCCGAGCTCCACACTCGGCCGCTAGATGGGCTGTGCTCGGGACACCACAAGTGCCACCAGTGACAGGTGTCGGTGACCTGCACAGGTCAGACCAGTGCCGCCAGTAACAGGTGTCGGTGACCTGCACAGGTCAGACCAGTGCCGCCAGTAACAGGTGTCGGTGACCCGTACAGGTCAAACCAGTGCCACCAGTAACAAGTGTCGGTGACCCGTACAGGTCAAACCAGTGCCACCAGTAACAAGTGTCGGTGACCCGTACAGGTCAAACCAGTGCCACCAGTAACAGTGTCGGTGACCCGTACAGGTCAAACCAGTGCCACCAGTAACAAGTGTCGGTGACCCGTACAGGTCAAACCAGTGCCACCAGTAACAAGTGTCGGGACCCGTACAGGTCAGACCAGTGCCACCAGTAACAAGTGTCGGTGACCCGTACAGGTCAAACCAGTGCCACCAGTAACAAGTGTCGGTGACCCGTACAGGTCAAACCAGTGCCACCAGTAACAAGTGTCGGTGACCCGTACAGGTCAAACCAGTGCCACCAGTAACCAGTGTCGGTGACCCGTACAGGTCAGACCAGTGCCACCAGTAACCAGCAGTCTACCGGGGACGGTGCCCAGCTCAACACCGGAGAGGCGACAGCGATCAGTGTGCAAGAGCAGTCGGGACTGGGAGGAGCCACGCAAGTCACCAACAACCAGGCGCTGATACAGGCCGCACAGCAGGCCGCAGGTTAGCCTCCCCCCCTTCCCCTCCCCTCCACATCGACCACAACACCCCAGGCACACACCACGCATTAGTCACCTGACTAAGCAAGCCATCCGTGGTAACTTTTTGCGACATGTACTCTGTGGCGAAACTTTATGCTTTTCATTGAGTTAGCACACCAGCAATGTCAGGTCCATCAGCATTAATTATTTCCAGAATCATTTGTTGGGTAGGAAGATGTGGAAGTGAGTGTGGGTGTGGGCGGGTGGGGATGTGGGGCGGGGTAGCTGCACTCGACTGTCTTCGGCGAGAACAGCGGGCATAAAATAGGATATTGAAACTAGCATGGAGTGCTTTGAAGCCCCTGGAATAAGGATTCCTTAAAACAAATATCTGCAAGCGTTCATTTCAATGTCACTAATGAGAATAGCACTCGAACTCTTGCGAAAAAGATGTCGATGCACCACGCAAGTTAGAAACTGACCATGGAAGCTTGAAATGCACATTTTCAATGCATCTATGTGTATCTCTAAATGGATATGTATTCTTACCCTGAAGGTACACATTTTTCGCTTTCACTTGAAGGCTTGTTTCGACGGGTAGATTGTACTTGATATGGTGTGGTGTTCAATTTACAACAGTGTGACGGCTTACACGACCACCAGGTGGCGTTGATGTGGTGCTTGACACGACCACCAGGTGGCGTTAATGTGGTGCTTGGCACGACCACCAGGTGGCGTTAATGTGGTGCTTGGCACAACCACCAGATGACGTTAATGTGGTGCTTGGCACGACCACCAGGTGGCGTTAATGTGGTGCTTGATACGACCACCAGGTGGCGTTAGTGTGACGGTTGACACGACCACCAGATGGCGTTAATGTGACGGTTGACACGACCACAATGCGGCATTAGTGTGACGGTTGACACGACCACAATGCGGCATTAGTGTGACGGTTGACACGACCACCAGGTGGCGAGGGCGGCAGTGGTAATTCCCAGCAAACCAGCAACAACCAGGTGAACATCCAGAGCAGCCAGCTTCAGCAGAACGTCGATGGTACCCTGGTCAACGTCCAAACCGGCCACATGGGTGTCGTCATCGTCAACACCAACGATCCAACTGGCGCCGTTGGTGAGTGAGTCCGGTAATCAGCGGGCCCTACACCCTGGGTCCCATAGTGAGTGAACCCTGCACCTTAGGTCAGATAGCCAACAGGCTCTGCACCCTGGGTCCGACAGTCAGTGGGCCATGTACTCTGGATCTGATAATCAGTGGGCCTTACAGTCAGTGGACTCCTGGCTTTACAGCCGTCGGTGATGTATTGCTTATCGCGAAACATGCGACGTCTCTTTGTTGAAGATCAGGTACACGGAATGATCAAGACATCCCGAAATGTGTTGTTTCATAGGTAGCGTGCATTATCTGCCCACGCAGCAGCTGACGTGCGTACAAGCTGTTTGGCCAGTCTGCAACTTGGCTTGTGCCCTGCCCTCCCCACGCCCTGTTCCTGGCCTATTCCTTGCCTCTCCCACACACAGCCAGGTGACCGAGCTTGTGACCAACAGTGCATCAAGAGGTGATCAACAACAAGCCAGTGGCCAAGCAGACGGCGGAGAGCAGCCAGTGTCGCTACATATGCCGCCGACCGCACAACGACGAGTTCTACTGCTGTGACGACGGCTCGAACATCAGAGGAGAGCGTGAGTACCGGTCACCAGGCGTGGGCGGTATGTCTCGGGGAAATGGGGGGGGGGGGCGGTATACTTTCGGAAGTTAGGCAATGTGTGGTGCCTCTGCCAAATAGCTTGTTTATGCAATATCAATGAGCAATGCACATGGCTGGAAGAAGTCAATTCACTTCATACCAGCGGACAGACTAGAAATGATCAAGCGCCCGTCATGGTGGTCTCAAACGAGCTAACGTTAATCCACCCGTCTTGGGGGCGTCTTTTTACGCTCCCTGAGGTTTTTTCTCGCCACAGCGGAAAAACGGCGCCCCGCAGCGCCGAACATGTCCAGTGCCTTTCCTTGATCATTTTTGCGTCTGGAGAAACAATCTTCAAACACCCTGCCGAAATTTTCCCCGGCCCATGCCCCTGGGCTCAACAAGCCTTATGTGGTGCTTGGTGAGTACTGAGCACCAGCCAAGACACGAGGCGCGTGAGCACTGTCCTGGCACCATACCTATTCACGATAAATTTCCACCTTTATCCACTTGCATCCGATTCATACTGATAATTGCACTTGCATTTCATGCATCCGCGTCACCACATATCTTTATGGAGGAAGGGGTGGAGGTGCGAGCGGGCTTCAGCCCATCGTGCCCCTCAACATGGTGTAAACACTCATACTACCACTGCGAGTGTCAACTCTGAATCATCGTGCCCCTCTCCGTTCCGATGGTGGTGAGCCTCGGCAGCGACCAGTACCGGTTGGCCCACGGCTGACGTAGTGCCAGCTGACGCCGGCGTGTGTGTTGTTCTACGTGCCACAGCGGGCATCCACGGCGGCCAGTGCCCGGCCGTGCGGCTCATCTGCAACAGGAACGTCTTCTTCCGCAAGTGTGGCCACGACGGCCAGTGCGCGGCCAGCGACAAATGCTGCTACGACACGTGCGTGCGCCACCACATCTGCAAGAGCGCCGACGAGGTCTGAGCGTGCGCCAGGCGAGGGCTGCGGGGTGTGAGGCGGTTCGGCACAGGGCCGACTGAGGCTGACGGGCTCCAGAAGCGCATAGGAAAGGGGATGGATGTGGCTTGGGAGTGTCCGATCGAAGGATGGATCAGGCCTGAAGTGGTTCAGGACGGGGCCCGCGGGGTCTGAGGAATCGTGAACTCGTGCCGGATGACCCGGCGAGAGATTGATCCACGATGAGAGATAGCCACCATGACAAGGATGACCGAGGAGCGTTGTTGGGCCCCAGGGTTCCAACATCTGCTGCGCCCGATAGGTCCGGGTTTGAGCTGCAGTTTGTGATGCCTGAGTCTGAGCTGGATCTGGCAGACCGGGCATGCTGAGGATGATCGCGCGGGCGGGCTGTGGTTGGCTATTTGATTGGGATTGAAACGTGTGCGCTGTCTGTGCTTGCCTGTTCGACACATGCAGACATCACGCACATCAGAAATAAAGGTGACAGAACATTCCAGTAAATCGCATTTGGTATAAACCCTCCCGTGTCGAGAACGATGAATAACTGTTGTGACTGCATGTTTTTTGGCGGCTGTATACTGGTACGCTGGACATTTTTTGGTATCTGTATAATGTATGCTGATGTGAAATATAGCCAATATCTACCCGTATTTCTCCTTGAATTGAGAGACGACAAGTTTTCAGTACCCGCCTCATTTTCAGTGAATGTCACATCGGCGTCTTGGTGAATGCTAAGGGAGATCATTATTTCGGTCGGTGAGTGTTATTCCGGCCGATGTGTTATTACCGTCCCTGGACGACACACTAATGCCGATCTTGGATCACGCCTTATGTCACGCTTTCGTCGTTCCAGCGTTTATGTGCAGCTGGATTATCGTGAATCTCTTGATAATTAATTCCGAGGGTTTCAGATGGCTGGATACTTACTGGCATCCAGTGGCATGGATGATGGTAGCTGCTTCTTTCTTTGGAACAAGCCTGATCTCCCAGTTATAGAAATATTGATCACCAAATGAACTTCCCCATTCTGGAAGGATTCATGCGGCAATTGTTTGATAAAAATCATACATTTTTTTGGTCTTGCAATGACTGGATTTCGCTTATTTTCCTTCGTTTTGACCTATTTGGGAAAAACTCAAGTTGGTGGGGCCCAGATCGAGGTTGATGCAGCTCAGATTGAGGATGGTGGGGCTCAGCTTGAGGTTGGCGGGACCAGGCCCACACGAAACGTATACCGTCCCTACCGGCATCCATACCATCACAGCCTTGCCAACAGGGACAATTTGCACACATCATTATCAGCTCTCATCAGCATTACCTAACATATTGACACATTGTTTCAAAATCATGACGGCTTTTGATGAGATGTCTTTTCCTCCCACCACCCAATGTGCCCAATAATAATTTGAGAACACAGCTTCCAAACACTATTTTTAATGGTATATTTCCTCTTTTGCGTAGGAACATACATAAATGCACACAATCATTGAATATAAACATACACATTCACGATGCTGTACAAAATTGTGTCCGCGTCCACATAACAATAAAAAGTTACAATCACCACAGTGAATGGGTACAAAATTAGAAAGAAATGATCGGATACTCGTAGAAAATGTTTTCTCCGCATCGAATAGTCTCTGCACAAACAGCCGCCCGTCTCAGACAGTGGTAACTCAAACTTTGGTCTCGTCACGCTGGTAACTAAATTTGCCGGCTGTTCACTGCCCATTCACGCTGCGCGCATGCGCCAAAAACGCAGCCAAAAATCTACCGCCACGACCGTTGTACTTGAATAAGAATCGAGAATAAAAATAATGGATGGTAAGCCACCGTTCGCCCCGGCTGACCCAAAACACACACGGCACTGCGCCAAGCCTAGTCACGCGCTGTACAGGCCTAGTGAAGCCGTCGTTCCCGACCGCTCGTCTAGACATAACACTCGTGACAAATACTCAGTATTCCACCTACTCCAGCGCTCTATGTACACTCCTGGCCGTCCCGCCAACCAAACGCAAACCAATCGGAAAAGGCAGCTCGCGCCAGCTAAACAATTCTGGTACTGAATTTCGCGCCTTTTACGTGCAAATCATGAGAGGAGCCCGGCCGAGGCTGGTGGCGGGCCATGGTCCAGCACAACCAGCGCCGAATTTGCTCGTCACGTCACGCGACCGTCACGACCGGATGGACCGACTAGTATAAAACATGGCAGAAGACCGTGGCACGGTAACTCACGAGGGCATTCACTTCACAATTGACTAGTGGGGCGAGCGCGTGACGCGCAGCGCCCGCGCGGTCCGCCGGCTCAGTTTGATTTGGTGCGCCGCATCCGTATTGCTGCTGATCGGGCCGCAGCGCGTCGAGTTGCGCTGCGCGGCGCCGCGCCGCGCGCCGGAGTGTACCGTTCGTGTGGCGCCTCGCGCTCCTCTTCCGCAGCCGGCCGTCGCAGCACGTCCGCAGCACGTCCGTATGGAGACCATCATCACCCTGTGCAGTCCGCGTCACGTCGCGGCCGTCTTTCTCTCTTGCTCTCTCTCTCTCGCTCTCACTCTATCTTGTTCTCTCTTCCGCTCTGTCTCTCTCTCTCTCTCTCTCTCTCCGTGTGTGTGTGTGTATGCGTTACCGGGGCGCCGCTGACTACCGCTGTATGGTCGAGTTGAGAAGGAACGGCACGTAGAACATCTTGCTGTCCAGCAGAAGGGCAGCTGCCTCGCGAATCTGTACGGACATACACCAGCGGTCAAGATAAACATAGACCAGTCTTCAGGATATTCAAGTCAGTGGTCACGGGAATAAAAATGCAGTGGTCATGGGAGTCAGGCCGGGACAGTCAGACCAGTCAGTTCAAGTCAGTCTGGTCGGGAGAGTCAGACAAGTCAGGTCAGGGGAGTTAGAACAGCAGCGAGTAGTCAGCGACCGGTGGCCAGAAAAACACAGACCCGGCCCAACGATAAGCGACACACTGCGGACAACGCTGATGCCACACATATTCCCATACCTGTGAGTCCTTTGACAGCCAGCGTGAGGAGGAAGTCCAAGTCACAGAACATAGTCATACAGAAGGGTATTGAGCATCTAACAGCAGAGTAAGGGACAATAAGTAATGATGCAGGGAGCTCAGTTACCATACAAATATTGGGAGGAAACGATTTATTTTTTTCAGGGTAACTCTTCTATGAAACGTTCCTGGATTCCTCTACTTCCAAAGTCTCACGTCCACTCTAACGGCGAGTGTCGAAAACATTGCGATATATCCTCTGTTTAGACTCAGATTCAGACTCAGACATATATTGGAACCATTCACAATCGACTTGTGGCAATTACGGTTCCACGTCAGTGACATAAAAAGAGGGCATTGGTAGAAACATACATGCATACGCGTAGCACATTCATACAATATATTGTTGTGTATTGAGTAAAGCTGGGTGTCATTCCGGATCCCTGCGCAGATGGCGCTTCAGGTGGGAACCGAACAACGGAATTGCAAGTTGGAGAACGTCTGGGGGGCAGGCCGTTGTACTGCCACGACGAGTGGCAGCAAAATCGTATTTTCCTATTTATGTTCGTGACCATGGGACATGCAAGTCGCCATCGCGCCTCGTGGGCCGATCACGAGTCTCAGCCACCGGTGAAAATACGCTGGTCAGGGCCACATGATCACCGAACCTTGTGCACCAAGCACAGCGTGCGGTACGATACCCGATCCTTCGCACTCAGTCAGCCCAGCCTTTCCAGCAGATCCAATGCATGATCTAATTTTTAGGGCAGCAAATATGCTTTGCTGCGTAGTTGATTTTTGTAGTCGATAAAATTTGTATTCGTTCCGTTTCCATACACCGAAATGCAGTACCGAATCTGCGAGAGAACCAGGGCACTGGGCAGAACGGAGATGGCAACCGGCGGCAGGTGGCCCCTCAGATGCGACAGACCATTAAAATGCCGAAACAGCGCCTAGTGATGATGGGGATATGAGAGTCCCAGTTGAGAGAGCTAGCGAAAGTAAGGCCGACATTTTAGGCTTCCGAGATCGCGAAATTTTATCGAGAAGTTTCGGGCGTGACGAAGAGTTTGCTAACTGCTCAGCAACATCAGCTGAGTCTTTCTTGCATTTGCCTTGAGACAATTCACACGAAACCAAATGTCAAAAGAGACCAGAACTTGTTCCATCCGAGCGACGTCAGATGGAATTCAGATTTTTTACCACTCACCAAAATTGAGAGTCATCTGCATATTGGGCTACGACTGCGCCTTGCCGCACACGATGGAACTGATGTGTCTCCACACGGACCGGCTACCGTCCTCCCAGATGCGCCGCTCTACATCACTGCGGGTGTCGCGCCTAATAGCGGACCGCACTGCCCGGCTCAGGTCACGATACTCAGCCGACCCGCGGGCGTACGCCGCCAGCGCCGCCCGGCGGCGGCCCACAAGCTCCCTAGTGTCACTAGATACCGCTGGGGCGCTAGGAGAAATGTGCAAGGGCTAAAATCACAAAATATGGAGCATCACCAGCCATACCAATATTTATGGATGCTATCATCCAAGTGTCAGGGTGGCCACAGCTATAACAGGATAATGCTGTTTCGGCGATAGGCAAGATGCTGGTGACTGCAGCGTGGAAATGCCATCAGCTCTCTCAAGTGGTAGATGCACTACAGTGACGTGTCAAGGTGACCTGTGACGGCCACGACCGCGTGGTGACAGTTGGTGATGGTGTGTAGCGGACGACATGAGCACGAGGGCCGGCGCGACCCCTGGTGACAAGAATCGTGAGCGTGACCCACGCACTGACCTCGGGCAGGCGCGCCAGCAGCTGCTGGAAGCGGGTGGGCTGCTCCGGGTACTCCTGCATCACGTATGCGCGCAGACAGCCCCGGTAGCGGTCCTCGATGTGTTCCGAGTTGGCGTACAGTGACGACGCTGCGGCCACACAGGTCATCAGAGGTCACAAAACCTCATGAGAGGCCATCGGAGACTATCGAGCCACCGTCACAAGTCACCAGGCCATTGCACACCACTCCACCGCTCACCTCCACAAGACGGTAACCAGACATTCTAGACTAGCAAAATACAAACGACCTTGCAAGAACCACCACAATCCACAAAAAACGTAGCAATCTAGCAACATAAGCAGAAGTTCACCTTGATCCATAATAATCCAAGACCAATGCCACACCAACTCGCCACCATATATCTGCTGTCAGATCGGGGGGGGGGGGGCGCTACCCGCTCATCCGATATCACTGACAGCTCAACGATAGCATTTTCTGTGTACAATTAGAAACATACATTTGCGACTGCGTTCTCTCGAGCATTCGGTGGAGTGGTTATCAGGCAAATTGCCACCAAACAAGTGCCTGCTGGAGTGTCTCTAGTATGTGATTGCCGAGAGAAAATCTTGGGAGTTGTGACGTGGAAATCGTGACTGCAATACCACGCCTGTCCAGGGGCGGGGTAGGTCACTTGGCCACTCGGTCGTACAAGCACATACGCACGCACGAACACCATGAACACCACACCAACATTTTCATTCGGGAACTCCAGATCTGCAGGTGGCTGCTCCATGTGACATAGACTAACATGGCAGGAGACTATCAAATTGTTGAGGATACAACAACGAACCGGGGACCACCAGATACCATGAACCCATATCGGTCTGATACTCATCCACCCCAGCATTCAGGGCACTGCACAAGTGGAGATGCCAGTTCATCCACATCCCAACACATTCCAGGGAAGATCAGATGACATACACTGCAAACATGTGCAAAATGACAACATAGTGCAAAATGTGAACATAAATTAGGAACATTATCCAAGAGTTCAAAATTAACATGTTCCGTGCAAATATTAATTCGATCAAGCCCAATGCTCACAGTTTACTGCAGAAGCTATAGATGACAGGCTTGGTAACAGGGTTGAACAAAAACCATCCTGGTCCTGGATTTCTGTCATGCAAAACATTGCCATGTGATGACATTGATTTCTCCTTATTCTCCCTTTAAGATTGATGGTGCTGCTTAAAATGACTGTCAAGTGCCATTTGATAGCAATGCCAAAAACTCGCTGGAAAGTACAAAAGGGTGTTTTTAAGGTCACAAACTGAAAGAAAGGTATGCTTTTCAACTTGCATGATCCAAAATGATTCCTCTTCAAAACCGGGATTCCAAATTATATAGCCAACCCTGTTCAGTAATCACCCCACATGATTGACCCATTCAACACAAATGGTGTTCAGCATCCCCGTACCCGCCAAATGTCTGACACATATATACTCCTCACCGTGCATAGTAGCACACTGCCATACTCCTTATACCGCATCCCCGTACCCGCCAAATATCTGACACATATATACTCCTCACCGTGCATAGTAGCACACTGCCATACTCCTTATACCGCCTCCCCGTACCCGCCAAATGTCTGACACATATATATATACTGCTCACCCTACTTAGTAGCACACTGCCATACTCCTTATACCGCAGTCGGCAAATACAATCCACTTACAATCGTTGAGGAGGGCGATGACCTTCAGACACACGTATTCCTGCATGCGGATGCCTAAGCTCCTGAGCATGACGGTGACGAGTGTGATCTTCTCGATCATCACACCGACTTCTCGCCGAAGCTGCTCCATCGAGATCGCTTGGTTCATCATGTTCGACAGGCACGTTTGCAGGGTCGATAAGCTGCTGGACACCTGGCGAAAAACAGACGAAGCTCACCATCGCCGCCTAGCGGACACAAGAGCTAACAGTTTCAAAATTACCTGTATAATTTATATACACACACACACGGGTTAGGACAGGATAGGTAGGATGACGTATCTCGGTGACAATTTATGCCTACGTGCTGCCTGGAGTGTGAGTACAGCCCACCAGTTATACGGTTCAGTTGGAGACAGCGCCAACACCTATACCTTGTCTAGCTACCGTCAGTACCTTCTAGTCTAGCTACTCGCATCTTCGCTATCTCGAAACAGCTGTCCACTCTCGATACTCCTATCCAGATCAATGCACTTTAGCCAACTATGTGATGAACTCCCGATACTCCCATGTAACACAAACACTCCTATGTACCTTCTAGTGGGCATCGTGTACTTCATACAACTTATGGAACTCCAGCCTGCCTCTCGGCACTATTTGGTTCCGCTGACACTCCTATACCCACCTCCTGCTGGAATTCTGTCTGAGTGCCGTCGGGGGTGATGAGTGGGGCCGACCGGGCGCCGCGGATGGCCTGGTACGAGCACGTGGTCAGCACTAGCAGCTCGTGCCACTTGCTCGTCAGCAGCTGCGTGTGAACCTGCGAGGGGACGAGAGACATCAGTGACGGTATCACCAGAACTGCATGTAGACTGGTGGATGATACAGAACAGCCACGCTCTTTACACCTTACATACTGGTATATCTGTCTCAGGGCGAAAGCACACATATTTCATCAGGCACCCGACTCATACCTGGACGGGAATCTCTGAGTAGAACGGCAACTGTTTCGTCCACTGGACCAGCTTGAAGACTATGGAGTCACCAATGTGGCAAAGCTTCTGAGAGATGTCCGACTTGTTGTCGAAGATCTCGTTCAGGTTCTGGAGACAGTACACCGGCTGATAAGTGAGCGTATGTTGTCGACAACAGAGGTGAAAAAAACGATGACGTAACATCCGACGACTGGGCCCAAACACAGTGATCTGAGACGTCACAAATGTAGATTCAATCTATATTTGTGATTTCAATCCATGCATTTCAATCCCTCACCATTGCCGACAGCCGGTTCACGTTGATTTGAACTATAATTGCTATGGAGTTCCTACTTCACGGGCTGGGCGAACAATCAGCTCACGAGGAGAGAGAATCCTGAACACTGAAGACTCAGGATTGCTAAAGCGTGCATTATAGTAGCACCAGGAGCTATACGCGACGCAGAATGCACGCGAGCTGGCGTTGCGTGCGATCTGTGGTTGCGCAGCATATGTACCCTGGCCGCAGAGCAGCAGCCGCTCAGGCAGCCGAGTGTGCTGTGCATAGAACGTGCACCGCCAGTAGCCACAATGCGGTCGGCGCGATTTCAAGGGCATGAGCACGTGATTTGACCGTGACGATAGCTAACTACTCAGTCACTTCCCCACAAACGGGAGCTGGCCGCGTCAGTTAGCGCACGGGCGCCACCTATCAGCCTCAGCCGCCGCTCGGTGGCCGCTGATTGGCCGTCGGCCGCAGCCGGCAGCCAATGAGCGGGCGGCGGCGCTCGTGCGGCGCCGCCAGATATGGCTGGTGGACGCACGACACCGCCCAGCGCCGTGTATCCGACCCTGGTCCATGTCGGCCGCAATGTCACGCAACGAGGCGCGCCGGCCGCCCGGCCGCCCGGCAACACGGCGGACCGTCACGTGTCGGCCGAGCTGGGTCCGGCCGGCCGCTCGACAGTCGGCGGCCGAGTCGGGTCCGGCGACCGCCCGGCAGTCGGCGGCCAAGGTGCGTCACCAGGCCGGCCGCTCGGCAGTCTGTGGCCAAGGTGCGTCACCAGGCCGGCCGCTCGGCAGTCGGCGGCCAAGGCGCGCCACCGGGCGGCCGCTCGGCAGTCGGCGGCCAGGTGCGTCACCAGGCCGGCCGCTCGGCAGTCGGCGGCCAAGGTGCGTCACCAGGCCGGCCGCTCGGCAGTCGGCGGCCAAGGTGCGTCACCAGGCCGGCCGCTCGGCAGTCGGCGGCCAAGGCGCGCCACCGGGCCGGCCGCTCGGCAGTCGGCGGCCAAGGTGCGTCACCAGGCCGGCCGCTCGGCAGTCGGCGGCCAAGGTGCGTCACCGGGCCGAGCCGGGTCCGGCGGCCGCTCACAGTCGGCAGCCAAGGGTCACCAGGCCGGCCGCTCGACAGTCGGCGGCCAAGGCGCGTCACCAGGCCGGCCGCTCGACAGTCGGCGGCCAAGCGCACCAGGCCGGCCGCTCGACAGTCGGCGGCCAAGGCGCGTCACCAGGCCGGCCGCTCACAGTCGGCGGCCAAGGCGCGTCACCAGCGGCCGCTCGACAGTCGGCGGCCAAGCGCGCCACCGGGCCGGCCGCTCGGCAAGGCCAGTCACCAGGCCGGCCGCTCGGCAGTCGGCGGCCAAGCCACGACACCGCGCGCAGTTCGTGCCCTCTGAAGGGCACCGGACAACCACCGGTGCAGCGGCTGTGTTACCACCCAACCGTACGCACCATTACACTGGGCGAAGCAAGCACGGAACACGACGAAAAATTGCTCCGCGGTAGGAAGGTCACTAAAACTTATGTAAAACGTTAGTAAGATAGTCGGGTTAACGGCTCAGGGCACCATGAGCGGCGTATGTTTATTTAAACCAACTTATTTCTACAGCCGTGATGGGAACACACCACGAGCTGCACGACCTGAGCGCCGCGTAGTTAGTAGCTGATACATTCACAAAGGCCACCGTTTTGTCACGACCGCTGCAGCAGTTGTTCAGACGACGATAAGATCAAGTCGGTTTGTGCCACTATAAGGCCGCCGTTCTGTGTAAGGTTATGCAAACGTGGTGAGATGCCTGTGCAATCAGACAAAGTGTCATGTGCTGCCGTCTAGCACAGTGACCTCCAGTAAGAGGCTGTGTGCCGACACTTGAAACTGTAACGGCGGAGGTGATGTTGATCCAGGCTCCTCAGCATTGACGTCATACACGAATGCCCATGAGGGGCGGGGGGGGGGGACAGGAGGTGGAAAGCAGGGCTGCACGCACATGTTCACTTCCAATGCCCATTTAGGCATCCTACCCAAATCCGAAGATAAGGTAATATACATCAAGGTTGGATTTGTTTTGGAATCCTGGATTTGGAGATGTTTTTTTTTGGTGTGTGTGTGTGGGGGGGGGGATAATTTAAATTCGGAGGATAATTGTTCTTTTTCTGAGATCAAAAACTTCTTTTTGTGCTTCCCAGTCGGCTTTTGGCATGCCGATCACACATCTGGCAGCCATTTTCAACAAACTATTATTTTTGCGAAAAAGGAGCGGAAAATTTCCGGACAGGAGGATATGGTGATGTTCTTGATGGTAAACATCCAGGACAAGACCACGTTTCCAACCCAGGGATAGATGCATATATATCATGTTTTCCAGTAGCCGCACACCTTATTCAGTACAGGGAAGCAGCGCGCGTGATAAGGGAAGGGTACCCAACCGCACACCGCCGACGGAGCGGCACTCCACCCTGAATCACGACGTCTGACCAGCCGGCCAAGTGGGGAAACGACGATCGCAATGTCAACGATTGGCAGGCTGTCGGTGGCTGATTGGGTGGCTCGCTGGTTGGCAGGGTGCCGGTGGCTGGTTGGCAGGCTGTCGGTGGCTGGTTGGGTGGCTCGCTGGTTGGCAGGGTGTCGGTGGCTGGTTGGCAGGGTGCCGGTGGCTGGTTGGGTGGCTCGCTGGTTGGAAGGGTGTCGTGGCTGGTTGGGTGGCTCGTTGGTTGCTGGCGCATTGCCCGGTGCGGAGATGCTTCAGACCGATGTGAACTGCACGTAGTAGTCCCGCCACACGCCAGTGTTGGCTGTTTTAATGGACATCGGTTTGGTTCGGACGGCGGCCGACGGACTGACGGTGCACGCGCCGTCGTGACCGCTCAGGGTGGCGGAACGACCGCTCAGGGTGGCGGAACGACCGCTCAGGGTGGCGGAACGACCGCCAGCGAACGACCGCAGGGAACGACCGCTCAGGGTGGCGGAACGACCGCTCAGGGTGGCGGAACGACCGCTCAGGGTGGCGGAACG
Source organism: Ashinkailepas kermadecensis (assembly GCA_034440615.1). Taxonomy (NCBI): domain Eukaryota; kingdom Metazoa; phylum Arthropoda; class Thecostraca; family Neolepadidae; genus Ashinkailepas; species Ashinkailepas kermadecensis. The sequence continues at coordinate 18,311 of JAOTOM010001404.1, read as the reverse complement.
ACCGCTCAGGGTGGCGGAACGACCGCTCAGGGTGGCGGAACGACCGCTCAGGGTGGCGGAACGACCGCTCAGGGTGGCGGAACGACCGCCACCCTGAGGAGCTCACCGCCACAGGGCACAGCAGCTGACTAACAACACGGCGTGACACCATGCAGAACACGGGCCCGCGCGCGACAAGACGGCACTGCGGCCCGCCCGGCGGCGGCGGTGCCGGCCTTCTCGGAACGAACGCGTTGTTCTGACTCGCGTCTCACGCGTTGTGTTGCGGTGAGGTGTCGTTCGCGTCGCGTGTAGCAACCGTGAGTCCTCACGTCACAGTAAGCCGCCGTGGGAGGTGACCGGCAACAGGGCAATTGGTAGCTGACTGGCGAGACCCCCAACATGTTGACACATGGCGCATACTGACTACAGTCTGAGGGAGGGACCAGTGAAGGCATTGGCGCATCCGAGCGACCCCAGCCGAGGAATCCAAGCGGCCGGAGGGGATATGTCAGAGGGCGCCGAAGACGGCGTCACGTGGCAGTCAGCTAAATGACAGCTGCGTGTCCGGCAGGTGCTCGCATCTGCCCCTGGTGGCAGGGTGGTGCAACTCCCTCGCAGGACGTAACACACATCACAACGTGCCCACCAGAGCACGCGCCAACAGCACAGTTCAGTTCATGAGACCCCGAAGCCGGGCGGACCGGCGATAACAGGCAGAGTGTCTGCGAGGCGATCAGGACGAGCAGCACCTCCACCCAGTCAAAACAACATTCACGTACACATCGTCATCGCCCGCACCGCGTGTTACGTGTAAACCCACATGCCAATGGATACTCAGGTGTTAGTAGGCGTGCCGTCGGTATATGCTTTTGGCGTCCCGGAGAGCAATGGCTACATCACTACTGGTCAAACGAAACAAGAGAACGGGCTTACTTGTTAACGACAAAAATGAAAGTTCGAAATTTGCCAGATCCTCAGACTGACACCAATGCTCTGATGCTTGATCCACGAGGGAAAACCAGCAATAAAAAAAATGGTCAAAATGGAACTGCAAAGTACATGAGTTCGAAGACTTGTAAGACTTGCTTGTACGTTTTTTCAGCATTTACAGTTCAATGGTGCCGTATAGGCTGGACTATGAAACTCCACCAAAGCAGGACATCTGCACCGAGCAGGACATCTGAACCAATATGACCAGGGGCTGCACAGCGCCGCTGACAGCCAGCTCTGAGACTGACTAGCAGTTTTCAAAGTCCACCACCAGACTAATGCCCAAGCCACCACCAGAAGCCGGGAGTGCCGTGAGGAGGCGAGTGCGAGCCGCGAGCGGCCGGCGGCGCGGCGGGCCGTCCCAATAACGCCTGAGTACCGCGCGGCTGGCAACAGGGTTTACAGTACCTTTACCGTGGCGATGTCCTCGAAGTTATCACAGTCGATGAGGGTGCGGATGAGCGCGGCGGACGCCTCGTACGGCACCGACCGTGATGAGCTGACCGCGCTCTCCATCCGGTGACGTAGATGGTCCACCTGTGACGCGATGGTAGCATCATCATCTGCATACTGGTCCTCGGGGGACGCCGGCGACCATCGTCGCTCCTAATTGCCAGACTGTAATTGGAGTCAATCCAATCATTTTCCAGAGCTTCCGCGTTAACCGTGTGACGCTATGTTTGATTGGCACCAACTCCAAGAATGAAAGATGTGTTCACTGTTACCACAAGGGTAACGAATGGGAATACAGACGGAGGACGTCAAAGGGAAAATCCGAGGGTTTGGGCACGCTTCAAGAGAGTGTGACGGAAGCCAGCAAATAATGCAGAGATGTACATAGCACCAGGCTGTCACACGTACAGATCACTTCAAGATATTTCGCACAGGCTAGAAAATTCACAGTCTGACTGCTTACTAAGCCAACAACAGGTGACACCCAGCATCACCATGGATGCATCATCTTTTGCAGCTTTTCCAGAGGTCAATAGGTAGGCACTCCGACACCGACGAAGGGACGGGAACATTTTCGGAAATGAACACCCCTGCCTCCACTGACGCCACTCGAGTTGGTGACCTCGTGACCTACCAGTGGCACAGGCGACTGACCTCGGTCGGGTTGGTGAGGGCTGTCTTGAGGATGTTTCCTGCTGCGAACAGACCGGGCGGTATCGAAGACTGAAGCTCCATGGCCTTGGACTTGCAGTCGATCTTCATCGCGCCGTTTAGCTGTTTCTTTTTATGCTTCTTGTACTTCACCTGGCACACGCGGAACACATCGGATCCGTTAGAGTTTGTCGTTTTCAACCATGGTCCATCGATCCGTTCCAGGTCAATATCACGTGCGTCCTCGGTGGGTACACATGGACACCGATCACAGCACATAATCATGTGAAGACCCCACAGCCAGCCGGCCGGGCGGGCGGTGGACGACTCACGACGTCACGGGGCACAGACGATTTCCGCCTGGTCTCACCTTGTATAGGTTATAGACGGCGCCAGAGTTGCGGCCCCCTGGCATGCGGTCCTCACGTACGGCTGGAAACACAAATCATACTCATTTTAGGGGGCGAGGCTATAGCTGGATCACAATGAAACAGCACAGGCTAACACTTGCTCATCTGATTGGCTTTGGACTCAGATGGATGCTTCCTTACATTGTGCTGCCACACCGAGCATTAAGTCCCTTTCACAAGTACATCACAAAAGGCACCATCGCCATCATCATCATCCTCCTCGTCGTCGTCGTCATCATCGTTGCATCATCATCGTTGCATCATCAGCATTGTCGTCACGACTGCATCGTCATCATTATCATTATCATTATCATCGTATCGCCATCGTCATCGGTCATGATCATGATCATTACCATCACGACCACCATTTTCTAGGTACCAGGTATCCAGACATGTTGATCTGGCTGAATGACGGTACGCCCACGCTCGAACACTGATCGAGAAAAGGTCACAACCTCGGCAGCGACACCACGCACTCGCGCAACCCCGCGTGGCACAGGCCCCACGCTGAGAAGTACGAAAGCGGGTACATCCCGGCTAGGTGAGGCCACGTGTCTACCGCGGCAGAGGTACCGCATTGTCCGTCCTCTTTTGGCAGTCACCCATCCGCTCCGACTGAGGCGGATCGACGCACATTGACAATGGCATGCCAGGCTGGTGTGCGGAAGAGCGGGGGGGGGGGGCTGAGAGCGACGGAGCCGGCAGCCGCGGAGCTGGGAGCCGCGGACGGGACCCATGCACGCCGCCACCGCTGCTGACAGCGGCGACAGCAGTGGCGCAGGAGGAAAGTGGCGCGCCGCGCTCACGGCCGCCGCCGGTCGAGCGCGCTTCAACTGCACCAGCGCTAATGTCGTCAGCCGTGATGATGGCCAACACCCAAAAAGTCAAAGTCAAGGTTATCTTTGAGCCATCTCGCGTGTCGCTGCCCAGCTCAGCCGCGGGGAGGGGGGGGGGGCAGGCGATGCCCAGACTGCTGGATCCGGCCCCGGCGCGGCGAGATCCCCGACGGCCCGCTCGGTCGCGTCCGACATCGAAGATCGCAGCCGCACTGCTGGCGGTCACCGACGCCACCGGACAGGCACTCGCAAGTCCCAAGAGATCCAGAGAGATCGAGATCCCGAGGAATCCCGGAGATTGCCGGAGATCCTGGAAGACCTCGCCATGACGCAGGAATGACTCGTGGTGTTAGCCTGTGACGAGGTTTAGCTCGTCCTGGGCTCAGTTCGGTGTTGAGCGGTTGGGACCACATCGCAGCTCTGGCGACAATGAGCGCAGAGGACAACATACGTGTCAAGCACGCCCACTCGGTTGGGGTTCCAGTCGGCACAGCGGCAGCGTGCACCTGGTCTCTCCTATGTCCGGGTGGCAGGTAATCCGCGCATCTGCGCTCTGACGTGGACCCGGCAACACCTGGTGACCTGAGCTGCCTGGTACGTGTAAGTCCTGGAAGCCTTCCTCAGACGAACGTGTCAACATCTCCTGGTGGTGTTTGTTCGCGACCGAGCTCTATGGCGCGGTAGTGCGCCGTGACACTGACTGGTGCGCGTGCACCCGGCCAGCCCGTCTACGCCAGGCACGTCGGCCGAGTGCATGATCAGCTCGAACAGCCAGTCGCCAGGTCGGGTCGGACACGGAGCAGTAGGCGGCGCTGTTGACAGAGACGTCCGTGCGGTGAGGTGACGTGACGTGACGCGACGCGACGCGACGTGACGTGACGCGACGTGACGTGACGTGACGTGCGGCGACCGACCGACATACCTGCCAGCACCATTCCCATTTTGAGGCATTTCTGGAAGCGGCAGAACTGGCACCGGTTGCGCTGCGCCTTGGTGATCTCGCAATTGCCGTCCGCCACGCACGTGTACACACGCTTGTTCTGCACCGTCCGCTTGAAGAAGCCCTTGCACCTGGAATGGTCCACACCGGTTAGGGACCGTGCAGTGATCCGGGCCATGGACGTAATGGTTGTAGTGGTGGGACAGTTAGAAACATGGGCAGAACGATAGCAGTGACAGCAGTAGTGACCAGCGGTGTGGGCCAACGACGGCGAGCAGCTCCAAGCAGCTAGGAAAGCTCAAACATGACTGATGACATACAACTAGCCATACCACGATGGTTTACCCGGTGTACTACCAAAGTATGCACGCAAAGGTAATCTGCATACCATTGAGGGTGTCTAAGCGAGTCCAAGCCATGAATGAGAGGGCTTGATTGCTGCCATACACACGCTGAGTACCGATGACGAGCTGAACTGTGACGGGCAGGGGCAGAGCATCTCCGACCAACCCGCATGTCGCCGCGCAATAAAGGCCAGTTACAAAATGTGCCGAGAACTGAGCGTGTTGTCATAGGTTGCCACACGGCCGACTGCCGTGACCAGACCCGTCGTGATCCTGGCTTACCAACACCTGAGCCCGCCTCGGGTGCGGCACACCGGTCTGCCGATGCAGCGTGTGGCGCTGTGGCGCAACGGCTCATGGCATTCTTCGTCTCAAAATACGAGTTAATTTCTACAAGTGAAGATTGGCAGCATGCAAACGAGTATCAGGTAGCCGAAAGGCAGCAGTTGACACAAGACGACACGACCACATCAGCGTTGTTGAGGGAAAATAGCCCATGTTCTTTTCGCTGCACTGGTTTCCCAAGTTAATGTGAACCAAACGACATACGAAATAATTGCACGCCGCAGTGTGTGAAACCTACAAACACAGGACCCTTCCTACACCATCTATGTCAGGATCATCTCTAGTTTATAAAGCAAAAAAACTCCACACCCGAATTTCTCCTTTGACCCACACTTCTGCTCTCTTCGTTCCCAGTTTTCCTCATTGTTCTGACTTGCTCCAGCCCCTTGCCTGCCGTTCCTCGCCACTCCCAGTCGCCCGCAGCCCTCACCCCTCGCAGGTGATGATGCCGTAGTGGAGGCCGGTGGCCTTGTCGTCGCAGATCATGCAGATCATGGGGTGCTCGTCGTTGTCGTCGTAGTGTTGTGTCGACGTCGACGGCTCGGGCGTCGCCCGATGTGACCAGCCCGTCGTCAGGTTGAGCGCCTGGCACACACACGCCTTCACGGTCAACAACGTCCATACATTTACACATACATACACACCCACACATACATGCAGATGCCAATTGTGCCGTTCCATTCCGTGGTACTTTGTGAACTATTGAGCAGAACTGGAATTTGTAGTGTGCCGCTAACATTAGTAACTGAGCTGTGACACATGCTGGCGAGTGGTGAACAGCGGGGGTTTGTATGGCAAACGGAAGGCTGTTGGTTCGATAGTCACCAGGGGCATCTCATTCACGAGTCCGCGGCTGCAAACGGCCCGAGGGTCGCGAGGTTGCCACGGCACCGGCCACAGGACGCCAGATACATTAATATAGATGACAACCACCGCCGCTTTATCCACACGGCATTTCCGAGCCGCCGAACACTACAATACGCAATAAAGAAACCCGATAGCGCGTGCAGCGCCGCCCGCCCGACTACCCCCGCTGACAGACCAGCAGGTCCATAGAGATGACGGCGCTGGCGGCTGGAACGGCACGGAAGCGGTTTGTTTCGAGTGGGAACTGAGCATTGGTGTAGCTGCGCGCCGTCTGTCTCGCCTGCTGAACTGAACCCGGAGAGCTGCAGGACAGTGCACAATGCTGGCACGGAGGCTCGTTCGAGACACTGGCTGTGTTCTGGATTCAGGCGACCACCTGGGTGGGATGATGCCGCCGAGCTCGTGGTGGCGCAAGCGGAACTGCACAACGAGAGATGACAGACCAGTGCTGTCGACGCTAACTGAAGTCACGGTGCGGTCAACGCTAACACTGAAACCACGAACGTGGAGCGATGCTGAGCGCCGGTCCACGTGAGCCGATGCATCTGGCTCACTCCGACGACCTGACGTCGGCCCGACTCAGACAGAAAGGCGGCCATACGGCCATACCACACCACACTGGTGGGATGAGTCCCGACAATGTGGCAACATCGTCGCCAAGGTCTGGGCGAGGTTTCCCAACAGCAGCCGAAGTCGCGGAGATTTTCGCGAGCAGCGTCGCAACCAGGAAGTCAAGGTGGCTGTTGCACAATGCCGGGTTCTGCACCACAAATTCGAGGCTAACCCGGCTGGCCCTGGCACATTTGATGGTGGCGACAATGTTGCAACACCGCGACGTCCGCGCTCCTGTCCGTCCCGCCGGTCTCCGCCTCCCTTCCACCCTGTCCGTCCCGCCGGTCTCTCGCCTCGCTTCCACCCTGCCCGTCCCGCCGGTCTCCGCCCCCTTCCACCCTCCCTTCCACCTCTCCGCCTCGCTTCCACCGCCGGTCTCCGCCTCCCTTCCACCCTGCCCGTCCCGCCGGTCTCTCGCCTCGCTTCCACCCTGTCCGTCCCGCCGGTCTCTCGCCTCCCTTCCACCCTGCCCGTCCCGCCGGTCTCCGCCTCCCTTCCACCCTGTCCGTCCCGCCGGTCTCTCGCCTCGCTTCCACCCTGTCCGTCCCGCCGGTCTCTCGCCTCCCTTCCACCCTGTCCGTCCCGCCGGTCTCCGCCTCCCTTCCACCCTGTCCGTCCCGCCGGTCTCCGCCTCCCTTCCACCCTGCCGTCAGCGGTGCTCCGTCTCTGCCTCCACATCTGCTCGACCCCCACCACCGCGCGAACTCGGGCCCTCCGTGCCCGCCTGCTCCTCGGAAAGAGGTCACCCCGGCTACTCGGTATGCACCGCTGCAGCACGGTACATCGCGCGACGCTGTCCGCCCGACGGTCGTCGAACTTTGCACCGGCCAGAAATAACAGCCGCCGCCCCCATCCGGAAGCTGCAGCCAGCGCCGGCGAAAGTAGGTCCCCTGGTCGCCGCTGCGCTGTCGGTCGCGCCACGTGGGTGTGCCGCTCGACTCGAGCAGCGCTGCCCGCCCAGCAGCCACTCAGACTGGTGTCGACCGTGCGACAGACACTGCGTCGGCAATGCAATGCAATACAGCGGAACACGTTATCCGGTGGCCAGAGAGTGTAACTGGTTGGACGGGAGACGCTTCACGACGGGAAACGCAAAACTGTTGGCCTGCTGATGTGTTCCAAGTAGGTAGAGGCAAATTCAATTGGCACGGGCATCTATAAACAACGTACAGGGTGGGCAAACGTTTGCGCTCGCTTGCATTGCTAATATTCACCATTAAGACGGACAATTCTGCAATTGACTGAATCGTATTAAATAGGCCGATCGATCAAATGCAAGCAGGGCTGCGTGTATGTTTTACGGTCCTGCATTTGTAGAGAAACAAACGACAACCAGAAACAGATACCCTGAGTGTTTCGGCAACTACAACATTGCTCCCACAAATCAGCTAGCAAGGTTCGAAAAATACAGGCTGGTAACACAACCATTGCTAGTAAAAAGCGCTTAGTGTATTACTTCAAACTGAATAAATATATACCACCCAGTATTTTCGTTCCCATCGTTCCCCTTCATGGAAAGTCCTTGCAACCGGCCAATCCAGCGCAGCAAATATAAGTGACGGGAGAAAACAGCGACGAGATGAAGAGAGAGAGAGAGAGAGAGAGAGAGAAGGGAATCGTTTCCGCCTCACGACAAGGCGGGCTGCGGATGGGAGGGAGTAGGTGGGTGTAAGTGTGGGTGGGGTGGGGGTGGGGTGGGGTGGGGGGGATGCATGGGAAAAGGAAAGCAGCAGCGCGGTCGGCAACCGGCGGCGCCTGCACGAACATCGCCGCACGAGAGAAACTTTGTGAAAGTTCGCGCGAGCCGTGCACTAGGAAGTGGCGGCGGCGCGGCGAACGGCTCGCAGCGCCGCCTCTGTGACGTCACGCCGTGTGTGACGTCACCGCCGGGCACCCACCTGCGTCTGGCCCCAGAACTTGGTCATGTCGAGCGCGCCGAGCGGCGGCTCGCCGGCGGCCGGCGGGCGCGACGACGTGGCCGTGGGCGACAGGTCGTGCGCCGCCGAGACCGCCGGCGCCGTCGACGGCGCGGCCGTCGACGTGATGACGGACGGGTGGAACGGAGATCGCGGCGACGGCGACAGCGTCACGCTGCTCGAGGGCGACAGGTGCGGCGGCGTGTGCGCCGACGAGGCGGACGACAGCCGCCGCTCCTGGCCCAGACTGAGCAGGCTGTCCACGCCCAGGCGCACCATCTGCTCCTCGCTGTACGAGTGGCACGGCAGCGCCGGCGGGCTCGGCTCCGGACACGACCACACCATTGTCCGCACGCCGCCGTGTTCACCCATGATGACCTGCGGCGTGCGCATCCGCAGCGCGTCGCCGCCGGCGGTCGCCGCGGCCGGCGGCGGCGGCGGCGGCGGCAGCGGCGGCGGCAGCGGTGGCGGCGGCGGCGGCGGCGCCCCGTTGGCCGGGCCGGGCCGCAGTCCGTTGAGCCGGTACGCCACCTGGTTCCAGTAGGCGGCCGACGCGGCCGGCAGCTCGGCCGTCGGCGAGCCGTTGTGGCTGGTCTGCAGCTCGGGCACGCGGCCGTGCGCGGCCAGCTGGTGGCCGGCGGGCCGCGGGCTGGTGGCGGCCGGCGGCGGCGGCGGACTGCCGACCCGGTCGCCGCTCGCCTGGCGCGCCGGCATGCGTCCGCCCCCGTCGAACACGCCGTCGCCGTTGGACGGCTTCTGGAGCGGCTCGTCGGGCGGCCGCGCCGACATGGACGTCAGGTGGACCGGCTCGGCGGCCAGCGCCAGCAGCGAGCTGGCCGAGGTGGGCACCCGCGTCACCGGCTCTGGCGTCGTCCTGCGGCACACGCACGTGCTGCGTCACTGGACAGCGCCGACACACGCGCGGCCGGGCTCGCGCAAGCCAGTCGGCGAAAACAACTTCCTGGGTCAGATGGTACGCAAGATCAAGCCATTTTCACCTAGCTTTTCAAAGGACAGAAGCTGGTCACTTCCCAACGTTGGCACTTCAAATGCACACCGCGTGGCGTGGCAAGGTCAGTGCCCGCCCTACAACTCGCCAAACTTTTAAAGAGTTGCTCCGGGTCCAGCGTCACACAGAGGCGCAACGCACGTACTCGGGCACCCAACCCGGAAAACCCGCGGTAAAAAGACGATCCAGCACGGTTTTGCGGTGTTTGCCTGCATCACGCAGTCGTGGCGGCACGGCCACTGACCCTGGCGTGATCGACCGGCCACTGACCTGTCCTTGGCAGGAGAGGCGGGGGTGTCACTGGTGCGATGGGGTGACGCCGCCCCACCGCCCGCCGAACCGCCACTGTCCGGGGAACTGGTGGACGTGTCGGCCAAACTCTCACCGTCGCTGCTACACCTGTCGGACAGCACACATCAGTGAACCGCCACTGTCCGGGGAACTGGTGGACGTGTCGGCCAAACTCTCACCGTCGCTGCTACACCTGTCGGACAGCACACATCAGTGAACCGCCACTGTCCGGGGAACTGGTGGACGTGTCGGCCAAACTCTCACCGTCGTTGCTACACCTGTCGGACAGCACACATCAGTGAACCGCCACTGTCCGGGGAACTGGTGGACGTGTCGGCCAAACTCTCACCGTCGCTGCTACACCTGTCGGACAGCACACATCAGTGAACCGCCACTGTCCGGGGAACTGGTGGACGTGTCGGCCAAACTCTCACCGTCGCTGCTACACCTGTCGGTCAGCATACACCAGTGAACCGCCACTGTCCGGGGAACTGGTGGACGTGTCGGCCAAACTCTTACCGTCGCTGCTACACCTGTCGGTCAGCACACACCAATGAACCGCCACTGCTCGGGGAACTGGTGGACGTGTCGGCCAAACGGCTGTCGTCAGTGCTACGCCCGACATCGGTGTGGTTGGCCGTTCAGTGCTCCATTGTCACGGTCAAACGTCGGTGGCGTGGGCAACAAACCGGTGCACACAAACTTTTCCAATTCCGCGTTGGAGGCGCGGCTATCGGAAGCCGCCCGTGGTCGCTTTTTTCGCACTGTCAAATGACATTATACCCAATGTCATCGGGGCACTGGCCGCGAAGCGGTAACTCGATTTTTGTAGACCCTGCTCGCGACCTGCCGTTTTCCTCGTTCCCACCCTACTTGTCGGGAAAAGCTGCGGCCGCTGGCTGCCGCTGGCTGCCGCTTGACACTGACGGGACGCGCCCTGTGCCGCCGGTGGCACGTGTAGCGACACCATACCGCTGCCAGCCACACGGTCGGAGCTGCGGCCGCTGGCTGCCGCTTGACACTGACGGGACGCGCCCTGTGCCGCCGGTGGCACGTGTAGCGACACCATACCGCTGCCAGCCACACGGTCGGAGCTGCGGCCGCTGGCTGCCGCTGGCTGCCGCTTGACATTGACGGGACGCGCCCTGTGCCGCCGGTGGCACGTGTAGCGACACCATACCGCTGCCAGCCACACGGTCGGAGCTGCGGCCGCTGGCTGCCGCTGGCTGCCGCTTGACATTGACGGGACGCGCCCTGTGCCGCCGGTGGCACGTGTAGCGACATCATACCGCTGCCAGCCACACGGTCGGAGCTGCGGCCGCTGGCTGTCGCTTGACATTGACGGGACGCGCCCTGTGCCGCCGGTGGCACGTGTAGCGACACCATACCGCTGCCAGCCACACGGTCGGAGCTGCGGCCGCTGGCTGCCGCTTGACACTGACGGGACGCGCCCTGTGCCGCCGGTGGCACGTGTAGCGACACCATACCGCTGCCAGCCACACGGTCGGAGCTGCGGCCGCTGGCTGCCGCTGGCTGCCGCTTGACACTGACGGGACGCGCCCTGTGCCACCGGTGGCACGTGTAGCGACACCATACCGCTGCCAGCCACACGGTCGGAGCTGCGGCCGCTGGCTGCCGCTTGACACTGACGGGACGCGCCCTGTGCCGCCGGTGGCACGTGTAGCGACACCATACCGCTGCCAGCCACACGGTCGGAGCTGCGGCCGCTGGCTGCCGCTGGCTGCCGCTTGACATTGACGGGACGCGCCCTGTGCCGCCGGTGGCACGTGTAGCGACACCATACCGCTGCCAGCCACACGGTCGGAGCTGCGGCCGCTGGCTGCCGCTGGCTGCCGCTTGACATTGACGGGACGCGCCCTGTGCCGCCGGTGGCACGTGTAGCGACACCATACCGCTGCCAGCCACATGGTCGGAGCTGCGGCCGCTGGCTGCCGCTTCACACTGACGGGACGCGCCCTGTGCCGCCGGTGGCACGTGTAGCGACACCATACCGCTGCCAGCCACACGGTCGGAGCTGCGGCCGCTGGCTGCCGCTGGCTGCCGCTTGACATTGACGGGACGCGCCCTGTGCCGCCGGTGGCACGTGTAGCGACACCATACCGCTGCCAGCCACACGGTCGGAGCTGCCTTACAGTCGGACAGTACACAGCCCTGTCGGCTGAACTATGGCAATGTATGGCCCTGTCAGACGGAATATGCCAGTACATAGCTCTGCCAGCCGGACTGTGGCAGCATGCAGCCCTGTCAGCCGGACTATGTCAGCGTGCAGCCCTGCCAGCCGGACAATGCCACCATACGGCCCTGCCAGCCGGACTATGCCAGCATGCAGCCCTGTCAGCCGGACTATGTCAGCATACAGCACTGCCAGCCGGACAATGCCACCATACAGCCCTGCCAGCCGGACTATGCCAGCTCGTAATTCAAGGCGTCACCAACAAATAAGGTTAAACTAAACTGTCGGGCGTGTGCTACCGACCCAAACCGACAAACAAACGGACCACACAGCCCAGCAAAGGTAACGACAAATCGTGGGGCATGTGCTGCTGACGGCAATCGACAAACAAGCTGGCCACACACGAACAGACGACACAGCGCATCGAAGGTAACAACAAATCATACACCGGCACAATGCGTCAACGGAATGTTGACTTTTCACAGCCCCGTGCCCATCTGCACACACTTGACAGGTATCGGACGAAGACAAAATGTGAGGCCAGCGACGCCGTAAAATGCCTGGTATCGACCACATCTAAATGCCTTCGTACGGTGTGCCCGTAACGGACCACCGGTCTGCATCTGCACGGACACCATCCGGGTTCGGCTCCAACAAACATTACATCGCAGTAACAAAGTTGGGCCATTCTCAGTTAACAAGACGAGCTGGTCAATTACGCTGTGATTCATCTGCCACGGATGCACTACGATCGAAGCAGTGCATCACGGGAGACTTGAAGAATGCAAGGTGATTTAAAATACACTACGAATTTGAATTGTCGTAATTATGCTGCGGTGGGGATGCCTCTCTCCAAAGCTGAACGCCAAAAAAAGCGATGACCTGCGCACCCACAATCCGACCTGTAGCTATCATACGCATGGGATACTTCCCGTGTGGATACTTGCTTAACGAAGAATGGACGGGGGAGTGACTCACCGTGTCACAGACAATTCCACACGTCACCGTGCACCCCTATACAAGCCTACTTGTGCACTTCACTCGGCGAGTTTGGCAAACTCGCGCACCAAACTACACACACTCGCAAGAACACTGACACTCACCGGATATTATTCACAACCACACGGACAACATATATACATCGAAGGAGCATTGCGTGCACTAACGCATGGTATTATCTACGCTAGCACGGAACACAAGGTACACAGACTCAGAAGGGATACTAAATGTACACACACGAAACACTGCACTCACTCACACTGAACAGCATATACACTTATGTGGGGCATTACACACACCACATGGGGAATTATATACAATGACATGGGACACTGCATACACTCACACTGAACACCACATCACTCATACGGGACATTACATACACTCACATGAGGCACTATTTACACTGGCATGGGCAATTAGAGTGCAATCACGTGGGACACTACACATACTCACATGCGACACGACATATGCCACACACATTATATACATTCAAATGAGACAGTACATGTGTTCACATGGGACATGGTGTGCATTAACATGAGACACGAAAAGGCATCCACATGGGACATCATATACATTCGCCTGGGGTACTACGCATACTCACATGGGACATTGCATACACCCACATGAGACACATTTACACGGAACACTACACACACTCGCATAGGACACTACATGCACGCACACGTGCGTTCCATACACTTACACCGGACACCACATACGACCGTAGCGACATACACGCAAGTCCACGACAGCCACGTGGCGGAACATGGGGAGCAGAAGCCGTCCTGACGAACCGTGGGTTCGAGTCCCACAGGATGCAGGCTGTTTGGCCTTGTAGGTCCAGCTGGCAGCTGGATAGGGGAGGGGGCGAGGACGGAAGCCGTGCAGTACATGTTTGTCACGCCTATCGTCGGTTAAGTTTGTCGTCGAGCTGGAAATACCCGATCGGACGATAGATTGAAAGCAATCACATGGATTAGCATGGACCCCGATTCCATGAAACCACCCTTAAATCCAGGCGTCAAACTGATTTAAACTCATAACACGCACGCACACACATGCAGAACACTATGCAATCAAGGCTACCTGCCGTACTAACAAAGGGTAGTGCATGGAAGCACAAAGACAATGCATACAATACAAAGTATCACAAAGACCGACTGTTTCTATTGCTGTCCGATCGTCGAACTATTTATGGAATTTGGTGCCAGAACAGCACGAGCACAGGACAGGTGGAGGTCGATGTGCAGGTCGAGGTCGATGTACCTACCCAGGACATGCCATTCACTTCGCACAGCGTCCATACAGTCACACAGCGTACCTCCCGCACTTACACATGCCGCCTCATATCTTGCCACAGGCAGCTTCTTGCGGTCACACAGCCACCTCACACACTTACACATGCCGCCTCATATCTTGCCACAGGCAGCTTCTTGCGGTCACACAGCCACCTCACACACTTACACATGCCGCCTCATATCTTGCCACAGGCAGCTTCTTGCGGTCACACAGCCACCTCACACACTTACACATGCCGCCTCATATCTTGCCACAGGCAGCTTCTTGCGGTCACACAGCTACCTCACACACTTACACATGCCCTTGCCACAGGCAGCTTCTTGCGGTCACACAGCCACCTCACACACTTACACATGCCGCCTCATATCTTGCCACAGGCAGCTTCTTGCGGTCACACAGCCACCTCACACACTTACACATGCCGCCTCATATCTTGCCACAGGCAGCTTCTTGCGGTCACACAGCCACCTCACACACTTACACATGCCGCCTCATATCTTGCCACAGGCAGCTTCTTGCGGTCACACAGCCACCCACACACTTACACATGCCGCCTCATATCTTGCCACAGGCAGCTTCTTGCGGTCACACAGCCACCTCACACACTTACACATGCCGCCTCATATCTTGCCACAGGCAGCTTCCACACAGCGTACCTCACACACTTACACATGCCGCCTCATATCTTGCCACAGGCAGCTTCTTGCGGTCACACAGCCACCTCACACACTTACACATGCCGCCTCATATCTTGCCACTGGCAGCTTCTTGCGGTCACACAGGACAACTGGACAGCTCAACCAAAGACACAACACCTAACGGTTCATATTTCCACACACGACATGCCGTTCATTTACACAGGACACTGAATACACCCAGGTGATCACACGTTGTACTATACACAGGGACGTTGCTCGCACTCGACTCAGAGGTGTCTGTCTCACGCCCGTCAGTGGTTGGTTATTGGTTTTCACGACACGTCGACCGTTGAGTCATATAGCGTCGCCAATCTCTCACGCCGATTGGTCACGGGCGAAGAATAGCGACAGGTGAGACTCGAACACACAATCTTTCTATTGTGAGACAGGCAACTTACCCCTAGACTGTGGGTTCGAATCTCACAACTGGCGGCATTACCGAGTCCACCCGCGACCAATCGGCGTGAGAGGTTGGCGACGCTATATGGCCTAGCGGTTGAATGCGTCGTAAAAAACCCAAGGTTCTTCGGCGCCTAGTCGAAGACACAATGCACGCTCACATCTGCAACAGGAAAGGCGTTCCGTACTCATTCACACCTTTCCAAACCTTCCGATCACACGAGGCGCTCCTGCCGGGATTCACACGGGATCACTATCCGCACTGACAGCACGCGGCACGTCATCACACTCCCCCCCCCCACGCCCCGGGGCACTCACACCATGACCGCCGACCCACGCCCACACTCACTCACGGCCACTGACACCATGACCACCGACCCACGCCCACACTCACTCACGGCCACTGACACCATGACCACCGACCCACGCCCACACTCACTCACGGCCACTGACACCATGACCACCGACCCACGCCCACACTCACTCACGGCCATTGACACCATGACCACCGACCCATGCACACCTCACTCACGGCCACGCCGCAGTCGCACCCACCACTTCACTGGCTTCACACGAGGACGCACCACGGACGGTCGGCGTGCACGCCGCTCGCTGGGCGGCCACACGTCTGCGGCACGTCTGCCGCACGCGCGCGGCCCGCTGGCCCGCTTTGGCACCGGCGGCGGTCAGCACGGCAGCGTCGGCCGGCCGACACGCATCACACGCACTGGCGACGCACGGCACACTGGCACCGGTCGACACACGACGCGCCGCAACACCGCACGGTCGCCGGCCACGCTCCGGCAGCGGCTGCGACACCGGCTTCGGCAGCGGCTCCGGCAGCGGCTCCGGCTCATCCGCACGCCGCCGAACTGATCATGAAAATGGCGAAGGTAAAAGTGAAATTGCCCGACCGGTTGCGTCACCGGCGGTGCGCTGCATGAAAGCGGCGGTGGCCATCTGCAGTGGTTCTGCAGCCGTGCAGCCAACCGCTGGCGGGCTTAGGGGTCACGCAACCGGCGCAGCCGCCGCCGCTGGGTGCGCGCCTGCGGCCTCACACCCCATCCCCCCGCCCTCTGCAGCCCGCACACGGAAGTGTCGTCGGCCGGCCGCCCCCTCCCCCAAACGCACACGCACGCCCAAGATAAACATAACGGCGCGCAGCCGGCCGATTCTGGGTCAGTCCGAGCGCGGTGTCATTGAACTTGCGTCAGTTGGCGGCGAGCGCGGCCGGTGCACCGCCGCCGCCGCCGCGCCTATCACCTATCGACCCGACCTCGTTCCATCGTCGGATGACTCAAGCATCTGCATGTCCAGTGCGTGTGCGCGCGCGCGGACGGCGCCGCCCGATCAGGGGCGCACCCAGGGAGGGGAGAAACTGCGCACACGTTCCGAGAGACGGTTCGCGGACCGGGGGGGCGAGGTCACGCCGGCAGCTGGCTTACCTTGAGTCCACTTTTCTTCGTTTGAGCTTGAGATCTTGGAAGAGGCTCATGCGGCTGGTGTCGTACGGAAGCACTGGCACAGTCATCATGCCTGCAACGGAGCGAGAGCAGCATCAGTGGCGTGCCGCGCCCTGTCTGGCTGTCTAACCCGGCGGTTCGAGCTGTGGCGTCGTATGGAAGTTAAAACGTGTCCTCAGTCCCATAATGCTCTCAGTATATTATTATACAGTAACATGCAGAATGCAAACCGGTCTAAACTTCTCCTTGACGAAGCATTGTGTACAGAAATATCTGTTTAACAGGTGCAGGACCATCTCTGACCCCGACGTGCAATCGGTGCCTCAATGCTCTTCGCAGATGTGCCAATACTTGACACGGTACGTGATAACTACCTTGGTCGGTCACTGTCTCGGACGGTGTCTGTAGCGACCGCCCCAGGCAGTATCTGTCTCGCCAAGACGCCCCTACATTTAAGTCAACGCCGGCATGAATGGATTACACCGACGAAAAATGTCCCCGAGTGGGGGTGGCTGCGATTAAAATGTCGCCGACGAGTGGGGGTGGCGGGTGATACGTGTCGCCACTGTCCAGTCCATCGCCGCCCGACTTTTACCCGCCACATAAAACGCGCGGCGCGCCAGCGATGGCCGCCGCCGCCCGACACTTTCTCTTTTCCACAGGGTGTTGACCGGCCGGCCGGCGGCCAAAGACCTCTGGGCCAGCCCTGACCTGGTTGGGCGGCGCGGGCGTCACGAGGGCGTTAGGGCGGCCACAAGGTCCCGGCCATCACGAGCCGGCAGCCAGTGGCGGTCGGTGGCGGCTGGAGGCGACCGTGAGCGCGCAGCTGTCGCCGTGTCTGGGTGTGCCGACCGCCGGCCGCCGACCGCCGACCGCCGACCGCCGACCACCGACCACCGACCACCGACCGGCCGGACGGACAATGCTCCGGCGTGCATCAGTTGAGCACGCCGCCCTGGCTGGGCTCTGTACAGTCGGCCACCGGCGTGGACAAGGACCAAGGACGACTGTGTCGCCGACCAGCGACTCACACCAGCGGTTCAGAGCAGCGGCTCAGCCAGACCAGCGGCTCAAACCAGCGGCTGAGCAAGACCAGCGACTCACAGCAGCGGTCAAGACCAGCGGCTCAGACCAGTAGCTCAAACCAGCGGCTTACACCAGCGGCTGAGCCAGACCAGCGACTCACACTAGCGGCCCAGACCAGCGGCTGAGCAAGACCAGCGGCTCATACCAGCGGCTCAAACCAGCCGTTTGAGCAGCTCTGAAACATTGCGAACTCCAAAAGCAGAAGGCAATATTCTGCTTAGATTGGGCATTGAACAAGCAACGCAATATATAAGTACAGCAACGTCACTACAGGCTGTCACATCAGGGCCACACAAGTATGGGGAGGGGAAGTGGTGGAAGCAGGAGAATGTAGCACTTCAATACCAACTTCGGTTCCTGCCAGACAAACTTTCGCAAAATTGACATTGCCTAGCATAATGCTCAACAGTAATATTTTGTTTCACACAAACTTTATAACTCGCAAGTTCAGCTTTGTTGTTTTAGGTATATCTTGTCGGAGTAGCCCATATCAAAGCAGTGTCGTAGTAAAGCAGCGCCTA